>VZTF01004992.1:1368747-1401011 GCA_013397755.1 Cnemophilus loriae | reverse complement strand
GATTCCGTGACTACCATTTCGCAAGCTGAAAAGCAAGCGACAATCCAGCACAGGCTTTTAAAGAATTGAAAGATTTTTAAGCCTTTCGGGTAAAAAAAAAGAAAGAAGAAAACGAAACCTAACAACAACCGCAATTTGAGCGCCCAGCGGAGGCCCCGGCCTTTCAGCAGCCGCGCAATCCCCTCGCTCCCGGTGGNCCGCAGAGTGAGAGAGAAGTGTGCACGCTCGGCACTCGGCGGCTTGCCTAGGGGATGAGAGCAGCGCAGCGAGCTGGGTCCGCTCCCCGCCCTTGCGTTCAGCTCTTGTCGAGCAGCCTGGCTGTGCAGCGGCCCGCGCCGTGAGCTGCCCCGGGGAGCTCCCGGGGAGCACTGGCTGAAGGTCGCTGTCTTCTCATGGCCTGCAGCTGCCCAAAGTTAGGTGTGTGTCTCCATGTCCTTTCAAAGCAGGACAAGGCTGGCGTGTTGAAGGCAAATACTCTAGTGTAATGCTGGAGGCTCCCTTACCACGTTTACAGCAAAGAATCCAGAAGGATTGGGTTTTGTTATTGGTGCTGTCTTTCTTAAATTCAAATCACATTTTCTGTTTTGTTGTTGTCAGATTTCAAATACCTCTTTCTGAATTGGGTAGACCAAAAAGAAGTCTTCTATTATTGGAAGTGTTTAAAAAGATACCTTTTCAGCATGTAAGCACAGGTATGAAGTGTCTGCATGCCATATTTAATGTCTTCTTCTGCCTTCAATGATTTTCAGGGTATTTTTTTTAAAAAAAGACTTTTCATATACAGAGAGTTTTTCAGAAATTCACTGTTTTTTTCTAGCGCTAGAAACACTTACAAGGTTCCCATACGTATGGTCAGCCTCTGTTGCTTTTTATTATTTGTGATCCTCAGATCAGAATGTGCTATGTAATTGTGGTGCTTTAAACACTCTTACCACTTCTCAGTTTACTAATCCTCACCTGGTCAATCACTTGGAGACGAAATTAATGTTCCTGGGTGCACATCTGCACTGTAGCTCCAGAATCAGGGCTTTAAGGCCTAGGAGCTTCAGCTCTTATCTAGAGCTGATCTGTCGCTTCAGAGTTTTTAGTTTCTTTGAGCTGGGAAAACTTAGTAGAAACTAAGCTTAGATAACTTAGGTGAGAAGCTTTGATCTCATCCATGAGCTACCAGCCTTTGGTGGCTTCTGGATGACCTTAGCCTTGATCAATAAAATCAGATTTTCAGAGCTCTCCTCTATATTGCATTTCCATTTGCTATAATTAAGGACCATCAGAGCAAATTAATAGTATTTGCTGATTCTCACTAAACTAGATAAATCTGTTTTATCTGAACCTACTTTCTTTGCATAGCGTATTTCTCTTTCGGAATTTGTAAAATTGAAAAAAGCAACCCACTGGGCAGGGCACTGAAACTTGAGTTGTCTGACCAAAATCATCTAGAGTAATTAACCACCATCACCCCTTCCAACCACGTGGGTTTTTTTTTATTGCTTTTTCTTCTCTGACTAAATCTGGGGCAAAAAAAGCTCATCATCCATACACCTGTATGCTTTTTTCTTCATAGTGGAAAGGACAAACAGAAGGTTTGCCTGCACAGTAACTTCAGGGTATAAAAAACAATAGTGAGGGAGAAAAAAAAATCACGGTCAGATAAGAGCTTGAGACATTCAATTAAGTTTGAGGAATAGTTAGGAAAATACTTCAGATTTTTTCGTAGACCCCTTTTCTTTCTTCATGGAGGAGTTGTTTTAAGAACGGCTGGAGATTTTGCCTACTGTAATGAATTTCATGCTATTTATTACCAAAAAACTCAAATCAGAGATAATAATAGGATATACTTACATGTATTTTGTGCTTTTAATTCTGTATAGTAGCTTACAAACTAAAAAGTAAAACAGCTGTGTCAGATGTTTGTTGGGTTTTTTTTGAGAAAGCAACTGGATGTTGAGGTTTTAACTTCTCCCAGAAAAGCTTCATATTTTTCTAATGTTATGAAGGAAACTACTATCTGTATTCATTAAAGGAGAAACTCTAACCTGTTACAGGTGTTTTTTTTCTTCTTTTAAAAGGTATTGAGTAGGCAAGAGAAAGAGCCCAAACTGCTTGCATTTTTGGCTAGTAGACCTATATGTGTCAGCAAATGTGGAGTTAGAATCCAAAAGCTTCGGAGCCAGAGTAACTGCGTGTAAGATCTTAACCTGCATAAAGCTGAAGTTATTCAGGCTTTTTCCTACCAAGAAAGTCAATTGCTGTTAGATCCAAGTGCACCCAAAAGTCCAAGGCAAGATACTTCCTAAGTCTATAGGAGTGATGTGTACCTCAGTAAATTGCAGTCAGACTCTAAAATTTGAATGTCCACGAAATGCAAAATCATAGCTATGCTTTGTCTAATGTCTGTTGAATCAGAAATGTATTTTTAAGGTTTTTCAACTTCCAAGGATAGACAAAACTTCATGTAGCTGTTTCACGGGGCATGGTTGCTCAGTCTGTTTCCCCAGTATTGCCATTCTGCTGTGGCACTAGCATTGATGAGGGTAATTTATCTGTCACTGTCACTGAAAAGTAGATCTGAACAAGATTAAGTGACACATGAAGCACTGCCAACCTGTAGCTCTTCAGTGCAGCTTTTACGGTATAGGTGTCTACGCCAGGTCTGAATTATGTTATCATCATGGAGACTGATGTCTCCCCAAAACAGAAGCCTTTACCGTAGATGTCACTTACTTGTCCTAGAAATTTTGCACTTTGATGCTGAGCCTCTGTATAAGCATAGCAGAAGTTCGTAACATGCTATGGTAGACCGAGGTCTGTCTCAGTGCTAGTCAAATGCTAGTAAGCATGCTGCTCATTTTTTAGTAGACTTTAGTGGTGAGTATTCCATTGAAAAAATACTTGTTGACATAATAATGTAGAGCACCAAGATCAGTTCCTGACACTTCAGACAAATCACTTAATGATAATGAAATCTTGATCTAAACAGGAGGAATTGAGTAGCAGATATGTCAACCAAGAATAAAAAGGAACAGTTTCTTCGATATGGGATCTGAAAACCCAAGTGAAAGACTCTGTGAACATTCCAGTTATAGACATTGAAGCCATGAGTTCTTTTTCACAGAAGAGATAAAATAATAATTGCAGAGGTATTTTATCACTGGCAGTCCTGTATGTTGTTTAATGAAGATCAGTGGCAGCTGGGTTAAATTAAATGGAATACATTAATACATTAATCAGATGAATAATATTGTTTCCTTAAAGAAAAATCCTTACCCTTCAGAAAACTTCAGTTTATCTAATCTGAAAATTGAGTTAAATTACCAGGTAGGGGTAGCATAATATACTAGAAAGAAGACTGAAAAGGTAATGAAAAATAGCAGGAGCAGTTTGAGTGTATTTAAAGTTAATTTCTTATTAAAGTAAGATGTTCTGTTCTCCAGACAATCTCTGACAGAATTCTGAAATCATGGGATGGATTGTTAGCCATAGGAAAAGAACCCTGTAATTTGACATAAAGTGATGTGAAATCTTCGAAGCATATATGCTGTAAAATCATTTTTCCTGACAGTAGCCAAACTTATGGTTTCACAATCCAGTTGGGCAAAATGAACATCATCATTTTCATAGTCTTGCCTTGCTCCATCTGTTCTTTGTTGGCTTTAATGCTGTGGTACTCATTCAACTGAGTCCACTCCCTAACAAGGTAAAAGTGCATTGGGATTTTCGTGTTGTTTATTTTTGAAATGTTAACAGGGTGTTGCTCTTAAAGTAAATGAATGACCTTACTGTGAAAACCAAATGAATCCCAGAAGTAAGAATAGACAGTAGGATGAACGGATTAATATTGGAAATGGAAGCAGAAGTTCCCTTTGTGGCAGTGTAATACTGCTAATCCAATTCAGGCTGTATTGTTAAAAAGCATATTCTAAAATTCCTTATCTAATATTATCATAGCAGTGGCAAACAGCATATTGTGACAACTGAGCTCTCTGTTAATGCACTATTACATTGGTAGGAAACTAATGTGAAATATAAATTTATGAGTACTTTAAAACCACCTGTGTATATCTCAGTAAATTAAAATAAGATTCTAAAATTTGGATGTCAGTGACAGAAATACAGCAATGCTATGTCTAATGACTCTTGAATCAGAAATTTATTCTTAGATTTTCCAGTTTAGTGTTGTCAGTTTTATGCATAATCTTGTTCCACATAATTCTGTGGTAACCTAGATTTTGTTAATCCTTTTCTCTGGTTCTCTTGTGATAATGTTGTACAGTAATTAAAGTTATAAATAAAGTAATCAGGCCTTCCGTTTTACTGATTTTCTTTACCCTACTTTCGTTGTTCAAATCTTGCTGTGTACTATTGTTCTTTTTTTGAATTTAGCCCTGGAACACCACACGAAGTGTCAGGCAGCTGTGACATTGTACTAACTAGGTGCCAGCAGCTAACATGCAGGCTTTCTTCTTGAGATACATCCTTAATGCTGTGCTGTTTTTTGCTTACGTGATTCAGAAAAAAAGATTAAAATTTTAGATCTGTAAAGTTGCAAAGCATCAATGTTTCAAATTTAATTTGCGAGAGTATTTTGTTAATATATTGATTAACAGAACACAAAGTGGTTGGTCTGAAGGCAGTAAATAGGTTAGTAAATGAAACCTGCATTATGAACATGAGCTGTGGTTCTATCATACCCCATTTTATCTTTTACTCTTGTTCTATTATTCTCCTGTCACAGCTTCTGCTTTTTTTTCTGTTTTCTTTATTATTTCTACCGGAATAGCACTTACAAAACATAATAGTTCTGAAATAGTGTGACCAGAATTTCCATTTCATGGGATTTATGTGGGTTAGGATAAAAATGATGTTCAAATGTGAAATACTTTATAAAATATTTGAGTCCTTGGTGGTAGAACCTCAGAATCTGACACATGTTCTCAAATTAAGAAATGGGGGTTTTTTTGTGTACCCCACCCCCCGCAAAGTCTGTTAGTTGTGAAGTCAGTGTATATATCACATTTGTCTCTGCGTTGTTTTTATTATGTAGAGATTTTAGGAAGCATTTCATACTGCTGAATACTAGGTAATAAGAAGTCTGACTTGAAAATATTTATCTTTTGATCAGTTGCGGCCAAAATCCTTCCGTTGGGATTCTGAACTATGACATCATGGCAAGATTTCGCAGAAGAACATGCATCATTTTGTTGCTTTTTATTTTGTTTATTTGCTCCATAATGATGGCTTTGAAGACTCTGAGGCCTGACAGAGCTGGCTTTGGGGATCCGTTTGGACTTGGTTTGTTGCCGGAGCTTCAACAACGGACAGTGCTCTTAGAGAGTAAACAGAATTCCCTAAATAGGGCTCAAGGAGATACTGTAACACGTGTCAGTAATTTGCATAGTATTACTGTCAATACTATGAAAGCATCTATGTCTCCAGTAAGAAAGCTGGAAGAGGAGCTGTCTCCTCCTAATTATAACTTTCACATATTCTACTATACTTGGTATGGGAATCCACAGTTTGATGGTAAATATATTCACTGGAATCATCCGTTGTTGCCACATTGGGATCCCAAAATTGCAAACAATTATCCAAAGGGAAGGCATAATCCTCCTGAGGACATTGGGGCCAACTTTTATCCAGAACTTGGATCTTACAGTTCCAAAGACCCTACTGTCGTAGAAGCCCACATGAAACAAATGCGTTCAGCTTCAACTGGTAATGAATGTTAATCTTTCAACATGTTGTTCATTTATCCGGCCTTACATGTGTGAATGAGCACAACTGAGCCATCCTTCTATTTTTCTGTGTAATTCAGGAAATATCTGAAACTGGTAAATGTCTTTATATCTCTGAGTTTTAACCCCCAACTGAAACTCACATATTCAGAGCTGTGTCTGGTGAGTGTAACAGCACAGAAATATAAGAATGGTGTTTGTAATCCTGTAGGTACGTGGTTTTCATTACTTACTGCTAAACACTGATAACATATTCTTGACTAGAATATATTGTCTGTGTATTTTATTTTTGGAGATGAATACTGTTTAAAGAACAGGTTCCAGTAAATCATGCTAACATGGTTAAGGAGCAGTCTGTTCAAATACGAGTGGGGTTTTTTTTCTCTGAATGCTGTGTGTGCAATAACAATTGTGTATTAATTCGTTACTGTCCAAAAGTATCTTCTTTCAATACAAATTGATGTTCCCTTTTTCTAAATGAGACGAACAGTATACATAAGAATATTCAATATATTTTGATGTCATTCCTTGTTGTTGGGCTTTATGGTCCTTTTTATGTTAATCTTCTTTAAAATAAGCAGTCATATAGGATAATTAAACTCTGAACAGCTTCTGTAAATATAGTTGGAGCAACATGACTAGAGCTCAGCATTATTGACACTGCTAATCACCTTGTATTGAATCTCCTTCATTCACCTAATCATTAAGGTTTAATGTAATTGTTACGTTTTGATTAGTGATGTTTACTTGAGTAGTGTTTACTTCTTGGCTTTTGTTATCTTGTGGGTTTTAACCTAACTTTTATTTTGTACAAGGGTTAATACAAACATAGGAAATTTCTCACCCTCTTCAGTAATTTAACTCCATCAACAGGAGTAACAAGACTTGCAGAGAAATCTCAGAAATAAATTGCCAATAAGCACTGTTTTAGTCTTAACTAAAGCAAAATAATGTATGATAGTGTGGTGGAGGCAAGGGGGGAACTTAGAGCTTTAAAAGAATCTGTGGTGTTTCTCATCTTCTTAATACAGATGTCTAAGAAAGCTGAAGTGCTGGTGGAAAAGGTGCCAATTACTAGGAAAAATGCTTTACATAATCAATTGTTTTAGTAACTTAAGTTAGTTTTCCATTTAAAACTCAGCAATGGGAATGAGTAGTTCAGGCTTCCTGTGACACTGTAACATTACTGATATTTATAAAGAATCACTTTTTTCCTGCTGTTACTCTGACCTACAGATTTAAGTACAATTGAATTTGTTCTCTTCTGTCTAGATTTGACTAACATAAATCACCAACTTTTTTCCCTCAAGTCGTTACTTCAAATACTGCATTTTTTTTTTAAAGGATTATACTTCGTTCATCTTTTGTGTACTTTGAGGTTGACTATTTACTGTTTCTTCTTTTTCTCTCTTAGCCAGTGTCTCATACATGACTCTATTTTCTATTGTCACGTAATTTTTTCTAGCCATTTTTGAGGCTTTATCAAGGATCTTATGAAAAAAGAAAAATGTAAGTGGTTCTTTCAGCCAATATTGTCTAATGATTGAAGGCATATAAGAGATTGGGGCAACAGGAGTCTCATGCAGTGCTTCCCTGTATTCTTCTTATATTTTGCAATTCTTATGTATTAATTTCCTAATATTTTACAGATTAATACAGTAAATTTTATTCATGAGATTGCTTGGGGAAATTTATTTTTTTGCACCAGCCATATTTTGTGATAGTCCACTTTCATCTTTAGTGACTATTCTGGTTTTAAGCATTTATGATACTATTTTAGTGTCAAGTCCATCCTTTTTTTTTTTTAGACTCTTGAAGTGGTACATAACTTTATTTTTTAACCACAGGAAAGAAAATGTTTAGTAATCTTTCTCAGGAAAAGACCAATGCAAATGTGAATTTAGGTTCCTGGATCAAAAATTCTGTCTCCTGAACTTTTATGTATTTCCTAAAGGTGTAAAAGAGGGTCTTGTCAGATGTATTCAAGATACCCAAATTTGTTTCTGCTGTTCTGCTTGTCCTTTATACCTTACTCATTTGCATTTAGTCCTTTTCTTGTGTGTGAAATAAAAGATAATCTGATAATAATCAGTAAAATATTGCATTTTGCTTTCCTTGAGCAGACTGTCTCTTGTAATAATCTGTTATTTGTGATTTTCTTTTTTATAAAATGCGGAGAGAATGTGCCTAAGGGTAGTTGAACTCCCTTCTGTGTGTAGTGAGCGCAAATTTCTGGTTTGGATATTGTGTGATTATGTATTCACTGTAATTTATGGTTTCTTTTTCCTAATTTTGGAATTGTTTGTTGGAAATTATTAGTCAGAAATGTTATAATGTTAGTAAAATAGGTGGAATTTAGAATATATACTTCCATAGCTCAGTGAACTTATTCATGTACTTAAATCATTACCTAGTTAAAAAGAACCAGATTGACTTATTCTTCTGTATGTTCTAAATAGCATTGCTAGGAAAATATTTCTACATCAGTATTTAATGTATTTCTTTCAGACTTAGCTTCTTTTTGATATTGTTTCCAGCTGTGCATCTTAAAGATCTAATTTGTTTATCTGACAGCATTTTATTTTAGAAGAAAAGGGTTTAGCCTTTCTGAAGAGGTATGTGTTCTTTTGCTTTCTTCGAGAGCATCAGAAAAATTTACATTTTTCAACATGGTATTTGTTGTCTTTTTTCTCCACAGGACTAGTAACATCCTTAAATTATTGAGAGCTACTCAAAAATTTTTGAAGATAATAAATTTAAAAACTAATTTCACATGCTTGGAGGGGTGGATTACACTATAGTAACTGTACCAGCAAGCAAGAAGGTCGTAGAATTGCAGTCACTGCTTCTAGTATTAAGTGGTTGTTTTGTAGTAGAGCCAGAGATACAGTGAAGAAATATGATGGGGAATAAAGTTCCGTAAGATAAGAATCTCTTTCTCACATGCACAGCCCTCATCTCTTAAGTGTTCCATAACCCATGGATCTTGGTATTCTCTGGCTGCATCATGGCGTAGTTACAATGCCTTAGTGGAGAGCACGCTTCCTCTTGTACAACCTGAATGTTGGAATGCTGTGCTGAAAGGTGGAAGGGAACAGCTCTTAAGTGTTAGGCTTAGGACGCTGAGTACAGATTTGTTCCCTTGACAAATGGTCTAACCACTGTTTGTTTTGTAGTCCTATAAACGAAGAGAGGAGTTGAAATCCACTCTGAGAATACTGAGGTTTTGTAGCTGATTAGAAAGTAATTTGAGATTCTGATTTATATTATGTAGATTTCACATCAATAATTGTAACTCATGACAGTGTTACAATATACATGTAATATGTTAACCAACATGACTTAAAACTCAAGTTTTGTATTTTCAGGTGTAATAGTGCTTTCATGGTACCCACCAGGTATGGCTGATGAAAATGGAGAACCAACTGATGATTTGGTGCCAGTTGTTTTGGACTATGCACACAAATATAGCCTAAAGGTAAGGTATTTCTGGATGCAGAAAATAGAACCAATTAGGAAAGTAAACCTTGCTATTATACTGCACTTCCTTTTGGTCATGGAAGCTTTTGAATTGCACTGAACTTTGGTAGGACCTGATTAATATTCCCTTATAAGTAGAATAAATAATGTAATTTGCTTTAGCTTGCAGAATCTATGGCATAGTGGTGTGGAGTTTTTTTTTTTTAATTTCTTTTCAGGAAACAGTTTTTAAAATAAGACATTATATTGTTTTCCAGTGAGTCTTGGGAGTTGAGGGAAATATTACATATTCCAAAATACTGTGAAATATAATGAGCTATAAACTAAGGACCTTTGAGAAGGAAGAAAGACTATCTTCATTTTGCAGTATTTCATAACTTGCTAGCACCTGATGATACAGCTCAAGAGCAAACATCTATGAGGAATAAAGACAGATTTGGAATATCTGGTTTGAATGAATGTCTTTATTCCAGAAGCGCATCCAGGAGCTCTTGCCTCGGACTGTAAGGTCAGATACATGCTGCTCAGAATTTAGGGTTACTTCAGGGCATGACAGGATAGAAAGGCTAAGGTACAGACTTCTTAACATAGGTGAAATATCAAGTCAGTTAAAGATTACATGAATTGATTAGTAGAACTTTAAATTGTGGTTTGGATTTATTTTTAGAATAAAACTTGTATTCTCCTTTTGTGATAATGAAAATGTGCATTTCATTTTAATCTCTCCAAGTAATAAACTTGAGTTTTTAAGTAGCTGCATGTGTTGCATCTCTGGGGTGTGCTGTCTATACTGTGTACTGAAAACACAGCCTGTTCACCTGTTTGGGTTTTAGTTGGTTATGCAAGTTGCAGATTCTCGGTGAAATTTCCTGTTGCTGGCGATAACTGTAGATTCCTTAGCAAGCACGAGGAAAATAGGATGATTAAATCGGATACAGAAGTAATTTTGAGACTGTTAAAAATACTATCTGATTTGCATTATATGACATCGGTTGCACTATCTAATAATAAATTATTAAAAAGACAGAGAAAGGTATTATCATTCCCCAAAATTTTCAGGCCATCTAACGGAGTTTGCTCTCACCTAAAAGAACTTGTTAACATTCAAGCCTCAAAGGAGTCAAGGCCAAATGAAATAAGCTACCAAGGAAAATACAATAGTGTGTGATGGCATGGTAATGATTGCAATATGGATGAAGCTGCTGTTACCACTTGGAAGAATTACTGGAATACAGATATTCGGTATAGATATTGCAGGAAATGCTACCTTCACTATAGTGTTTTTAAGCATTCTTGCACTAGTAAGTTATTACAGTAAGTATTAGGAGTCCCAGTAGACCAAAGCTAATATACAAAATACGTTTCTATTATGTCCGCTAAATAGAAGTCTGGGAGAAGATGTGCTCTTTTGATTTGCCTGGTTTTGATAGTTGGAAATGAAAGATGAAATTATAGTGCTCCTCAGCCTCTACTGTCAGTCTTAGTGATTTGGTCTAACGCTATTTTTCTATAGTTTCTACTTAACAGAGAGAGAGATTGGCTCTGCAATGGAAATTTTCTTCTGTTGCAGAGTTGTCAAAGACTTTATTAAAGGCATTCTGCTCTAAAATTGCTTCTGAATAACTTGTTGCTTTGATTAATGTAATGTATTCTTCCATGATTGTATATTTGAAAACAAATTCATTTTTACATTGGAATTCACGCATATTCAGTTAATCAATTCCATAAGCTTCAAGCTTGACATTCAGAGCAGTAGCAGTACATTCTATTAGATTTAGTTCCAAGAACTTATTGCTGTAGATAAACCTATAAAATTTTAAATTAAAGTTTTCATATCCCATATCTTAAAATGTATTTTGACTCTGAAAACTATCCTTGGAGCATTATCTTTAGCAGATTTTAATGAATTGGTTAGAAATTAAATGTTAAAATGTTTCATTAGTTTATCAGTTCTTTGACATTCAAATAGATAATATTTTATTTTTAGTTTTAGGTTTTGTCGTTTTTTAAGTTTTCTGAAGCATGATTACCACTTGCTGTAGCCTAGGGAAAACAAAAGCAATATTCTGTTTTAATGTAAAACCCTAAGTATTTAATACCAAACTTCTTGGGATCTGAAGCTTCCAGTGTCAGTAGTGCAGGAGTTGTACAAGGTTTGGATTATTCTCACTATACACTGATGATGTGTTTCGTCTATAAAGAATTACATTTTTTGTGACTGGTACTTGCTTCATATAATACCCAGTGCCCACATATTCAGTAGTGTTTTAGGTTTGTGCTGCTCTTACGTTTTCGTCTTTCAGGTCACTTTTCATATTGAACCTTACAAAGACAGAGATGATCGCAGCATGTACCACAATGTCAAGTACATCACTGACAAGTGAGTTTTTTCAGAATGGTTTCCTTTGGGGTTTCTTACGTGCTGGTTTAGGGGCCTTCTGTATATGATCTAAAGCTTCTAAAAATATATAAGAATATCTACTGAGACTGAAGAGAACTGAAAGGAACTTTGTTCATATTTCAGTGGTACAAAACTCAGTCTGTTTTTTAAATACTGAAGTGTGAATTTTACATAGATTCTCAAATTTAAATTGCTTTCAACATTCTTTAATATCACAAGTCATACTTTAGATTAGAGCAGATACTTCAGATTAGCAACATGATACATAAATTAAATTAAATAAAATGTGCATTTTGATAGTGACAAACTAGCAGATAGAGCTTTATTGTGTTGACCTCTAATGATTTTAATTTATCTTGACAAATTCTGTACAGCAACTAGTTGTTTTGCTTATCAGTGCTGCTTAGACTGTCTTTATTTCATCCTGAATTAGAGAATTGCCCTTCAGAGGAAATTGGTAACTGTAGTGCAGTTTGACACTAAGTTACTGTCGCAGTTTAACTCCAGCCAGCAACTAGGTACCACAAGCTGCTGCTTGTTTCCCCTCTCATCCTGCAGCACTGGGGAGGTGAATCAAAAAGTGAAGATAGACCTTGTGGGTTGAGATAAGAACAATTTAATGATTGAAACAAAACAGTATTATAATAATTATGCCAATAGCATTATTAAGAAGGTTAATGGAAAGGAGAAGGAGAGAGGGTAACAGAACCCAAGACTAATTGCTCACCACCTACAGAGCAATGCCCAGCCCAGCCCTGAGCAATGTTCAGTCTCCTTCCTGGTAACTCCTTCAGTTTATATATAGGCATGCCATTCTGAAGTGTGGAATATCTCTTTGGTCAGCTCAGGTCAGCTGTCATGACCAGGCTCCCTCCCAGCTTTTTGTGCAGCTCCTCACTGGCAGAGCATGAGACAATGAGAAGTCCTTGACTTAGGGTAAGCGCTACTTAGCAGCAGACAAAACATCAGTGTGTTATCAATGTTATTCTCATGCTAAATCAAAAAAACCACAGCACTGTACCAGCTACTAAGAAGAACATTAACTCTGTCCCTGCCAAACCCAGGACAGTTACTAATTTGCAGTAGTTTAAAGGTTCGTTGAAGAGTCATTGTTTGGTAATTCAAGCAAACACTGAACTGAAAATGGATATGATTTGCTGTGTTTCAAAGTCCATGTCCTGTCTTTTTAAATTACTTTTTAGGGAAAGTCTTAGCTCAGATTGTACAATGGTATTTTCCAAATGGCAAATTTTGTCTTAATGATACTTGTTTGCTTTATAGATATGGAAGCCATCCAGCCTTTTACAGGCATAAGACCAGCACGGGCAGACTTCTTCCCATGTTTTATGTTTATGACTCTTATGTAACAATTCCTGAAATATGGGCAAATCTGTTAACTGTTTCTGGATCCCAGAGTATCCGAAATACTCCATATGATGCGTTATTCATTGCACTTCTTGTAGAAGAAAGACATAAGCATGACATTCACAGAAGTGGTTTTGATGGAATGTACACGTACTTTGCCACCAATGGCTTCTCCTACGGCTCATCTCATCACAACTGGGCAAGTTTAAAAGCCTTTTGTGATAGTAACAACTTAATGTTTATTCCAAGTGTGGGGCCAGGTTATATTGATACCAGCATCCGACCGTGGAACAACCACAACACCCGGAACCGTGTCAACGGGAAGTACTATGAGACTGCCTTCAGCGCAGCCCTTCTGGTGCGACCAGAAATTATTTCCATTACATCTTTTAATGAATGGCACGAGGGAACTCAGATTGAAAAAGCTGTCCCTAAACGGACTGGACAGGTGGTTTACCTTGATTATAAGCCGCATAAACCAAATGTTTACTTAGAGCTTACTCAGAAGTGGTCTGAGAAGTATAGAAAAGAACAAGAACAGTGGCTAATGTGAGCTGTCCCGGCTGCAGTTATTTCTTAATGCATTAACTGTATTGAGAAAGAAATTGAGAGCTGAAGAGTCTGTTATTAAATGTCTTTATTATATCTTTTGAATGTATATGCACTACTACTGAATTTTAATTTTGAAAAGTAAAACGATTATGATAATATTGTCAATTCTGTCTTACTGGATATTTTAGTTCAAAAATATTCAGGGAAAGCTGTTTGTTGTTCAGTTGTTTTTGGTTTTTTTAACTTTGTAACTTGCATGCTGAGCTTACAGAACATCTGCTTGGGATAACTCTACATGACCAAAGTATAACAAAAAATTGGCACAGTTCCTTACTTCCTTTATTCCTGTAGTTGTGTTTCTAATCAAAATGATGCTGTAATCTTAATCCTCATAGCTTCTTGCAGGATGCATGTCTAGTGTGTGGAATAATCTACATTTACACTTTTTGATGCTTTGCACTCAGAGTTCTTGACATATGACTTGTGGTAAAAGCACTGAAGAGTTATGTGTGATGAAACATCACTGGGTTTTGTTAAAAAAAAAAATTATTTGAAAGAAAATTCCAAAGAACTGCTGAAAGATTTCTAGTTTACTTACATTTTTTCTTTTTGGTACATGGTGTAGACTTTTGCAGATTACTGGCTACCGACCAGGAACATTTTTTTTTTTCTATTTAAATTTAAAAAAACCTGTTTGAATTAGAGTGGAAAATATTTTTTTGAGGGGAAAAAATCCCCCTAAAGATGCAAAAAAATTTATTAAAACTTCCATTGTTACTTACTTTTTGCTGATTGACTGCATACACAGATCTAATGTGCTTTTTTAAATGTTTAAAGTTTCCAAACCCAGTATGTCACTAGTCCTCCAATAGCTATAATTGTAGGAAATACTTTTTTTGTTTCTGCTTTAGGAGCATTCTAGTTTGGTAACAATAAGAGCAACTACCCACTTGTTTAATTTGAAATCTGAGATTTCTCTTTTTCATCTCCATTTAGTTGTTCCAGGATTCAGAACTGTAGATACTAAAATCTTGCTGTTATTCAGATAAGCACACTGTAAGACTGTGGTGTGGCCAGAAATTAATATTTTCAGTCCTAAGAATCTCACCTGTCAAATGTTGTGATTATTAACTGGCGTTTTTTATGGGGTTTGAAAGGTTCAAGTCATACACAGGTATACCTCCTCAACAATACTTTTTTTGGGATTTTTCATAGAATTTTATAACAAAGCCCTAAACTTTGGAACAGTAGAAATTGCAGTGTTTTGTTTATTTGCAGCAAGCGTTTAATCCTAGCAAAGTGGATTCTTTCTTAGTTGTTTATTTTATTTTTTTAATCTATATATAAGGTTCTGATCCTGTGTTTTAGTTCATATGCTGAGACTGTTGTGACCACTAGTAACAACTAGAATTCCATTGAATTCAGCAGAACCCATGAAAATTACACTCTTTACTCAGATCTCACTGTAATCTGTCTGCTAAGTGGTAAGGTGAATGTGAGGACTTCTGTTAAAACAGAAACCAAACCAGTATGTCTTTTTCCAGAAAACTTTGTCATTCCAAATAATTATAAACCAGTTACCCCTATAAATTTCTAGAGTCTTTCTCGTATGAAAAAGGTTTGTTTATATATGTCTTACTTATTTACAGTTTAGTTTTCTTGTTGTTTCTTTGCAATTGTTCAAGCGATGAGGTGTCATCTAATGCCCTCAGCTGCTTGAAAAAATAATGAAATTGGATGGCAGATATATAATTTGGCATGTTGAAGTGTGCCTCTAGAGTTATTGGAATCTTATTAATCTCTCTTCATATTTTTTTGCGTTTTCCTACTGCATTTCTGCGAGGTCTGAAATACCTCTAAAAGAAGTGTTTACTAATGCTTATTTTGTTTTGCTATACTCAGGTGGGTAAACTGACATAGACATAGGTATGACCACAGTCAAAAAATAGTGTCTGAGGCATAAGAACCACTTGTTGGACTTTTACCACTTTCAAGTTAAGTACTCCATTTTTTAAGGAATCTGATATTACTTATTTTACTATAAATCACTTAAATAGCTATACATAACTCATTTTTATAATTTGTTGTATGTTTATGCTTTTACAGCCCAGAGTCCATATATTTATTTTAAATGTGAGGGAACAGTTAAGTGTTTTGCATATGTTATTAAAAAATCTTCTGAAATCAAACCTTTTGAAAGGGCAAGACTCTTTATCTTCCCTTTGCTTAAACTTCTGTCATCTGCTGGTCTTTTCCCACTGTAGTTACCTGAGCACTTTACTGGTCTTGACAACTTTGCACTTACCTTTCAGCCCTTACTTTCTCCTAGTGGCAGTTTATTTTCTCTGTGACTGGAAGTCACTCCTTTGTTGCTGTAAATAGAAACATTTGAAATTTGTTGTATGGTATTGTACAACTGAGGTTGAGCTATCTTGTTTAAAATGCAGTTTATGGTAACAGTGTAATGGCTCTTCATTACTCTGAAAGACTTTCATAATTGCTGTAAAGGTATCATTTAGCCCTTGCCGTGAGGTGGTTTGGGCTGTGGCACACTGATGTCTAACGGGACCTTTAGAAGAATTTACAGAATTTCTCTAGAAAAGAATGAAAATTAAGTGCCTAGAAATTCATCACCCCTGAACACTTCCTGTATTTTTATGTGCTTGATGTGTTTTAAAACATAAATATGCCACATCACATAATATTTCAGAGTTGAGAATTTAATTTGATGATCCTAAGGGAAGCTGATGGAATAGCAGCTACTAGAACTACCCCACCTGCCTGACCAATACTTTCTCTGTACTTAAAGTAAATTGGTGTGCTGCTTCTTACTATAGGGAGTGGAGAGTTTTGCTTATGGACTGTTACTGCAGTTGTGATACTTACTTGAAATTTGAGTAAAAATAGATCTGTGGGAAAGGATTTGTACAAATGCAAAGGAATAAGGTTGTTACAAGGGCACGGTTACTGGGGCAAGGGAAGAGGAAAGTGAATGTATTTAAGAAGGTGATTGCTTCAAGCTTTAACATTACAGTAGGGAAAAAAAGGGGACTCCAGTGTGCAACCAAAACTGAGAGGCAGGGAAGAACATTTGTAATGATTTTGAGATTTGAAATAGATTTAAGGAATATCCAGATGCTATTTCACTTTGGTGTCCTACTTGGTGTCCCTACTTCTTGGCCAACTGAAAAAAATACTGTAATGACTATTTTTAATATTTTTACGCAGATTAAATGCGTTTGACTCATCTTGTTATGTTATTTCATGGTACTTAGAGTGATAGGGGAAGTTTTAAAAGAGATTGTGCCATGTTATGCCTCTGTAAATACAGAAATACCTGAAGTAATCAATCACATACTACTGACTGAGTATCCCCGGGGGGTAAATGGTTTCTAGACAAGTAGCAAGTCTTTGTGGTAAAAGAGAACATATTTTTAAAAGAAAATCTATAGGTTCATTTCTGCTTCTGTGAGTTATGATCAAATAAATTGTTTTAGTTCTGTGAGCTGTCTCAGAACTAAAGCTTAGTGCATCAACTCTGAAATAAGAATGTGTATTAAATCTTGTATAGTAGTGCATGTTGCTCAGATCTATAATCTTGTACTGAATTTCGTGGGCAAACACGTGCTGATGCTGTTACTATTTTAGTGGCAAGCTGTAGATTATTGTGAGTATAGTTTCTGCACTGATGTTCATCGTATTTGTCTAGTGCATTTCTTTCAAGGTGCCAATGATTTGTCTCTTAAGAGGTTGTTGAAGCAGAAGGTTCTTCAGTGGAAACATAAAACTTGATATGTATATGCTCAGCATAGTTTGAATTAAGGCATTTCGTACATGGTTCTTGGATTCAATTGAAAGCATCTCTCAGGAGTGTTTTCAGCTCTATGTGGCCAGTAAAAGTATCTCTGGGCACATGGATAAGGACTTACTGTGATTTAGGGCACTTTTTTTCCTGAATCTTGTGAACCTAAAAAGAGGAAATAAAGCATATATAAACAAATTATTTGCCACTTAATACAAGATGAAAATCTCTCTCCCAGTCCTACAAGTATTTGTCTTCATCTTTCTTCTTGGTTAAGATTGTGTCAATGTTTCATTTCTTTCTGTCTTTTACTTTTGACCAGCATGTTAAATGTTCTATAAATTTCTAAAGTGACTGTGTTTCTTAAGATTTCATAGTTGGAATATTCAGTAAAGAGAATCTACAAGATTAGTGGCACGGCAGGAAAGCCTGATGCGAATTTGATATTGTATAGGTGAATTTGTTGTGAATGGATAGTGTATCTTTGATATGCATTGAACACAAATAAAAAATACATTTCTTTTAATACCCTACATGGCTGTGACAGAGATTAATTTGCTTACATAAAAATAAAAAAAATGTGTGTGTGTCTATATAGATATGTGCATATACCTGAAGTCTTTAAAGTACTATATCATTGTAATAAAATTACAAACTGGATTCTGCTACTTTTAAATAAGCAATGGTTTTAATTCTCGTATTTACAGAAGACCTTTTTGCTTATGAATGCTTTCATGAACAATAAATAGATGCACAAAAATTATGATTTTTAAAGGCACATGTGATAGTAGGGTCTTTTAAAAAATACGGATTTTGAAGGTTAATTTTTGTTTTTCTATTACTATGTGTGTGTAGAATTAATTAGACTGAAAACAACAGGCTTATCACAACTTTTTTAAATAGACAATACTCCTGAAGTTTTTAGGCCTAATTTTATTACATCTTATTAGGCTGCTGAGTTCACTACTGCAATAGTGTTGCAAGTGTCTTTTGAGTCCTGAGGTACAAGTGTATGTTGACAAAGTCAAACTGAAGTTTGCAGTTCATACTGAAGTTTAGGAGGAACGGGCACACAAATACTTAGCCTTGCAGGAGAATGGTTTGCAACTGGTTACTACAGAAAGGGGAATGAAGTATTTGTTGCATTCTGATAGTGTATTGTGCTCTTCAGTTATAAAAAGTCTGGAAGGTAAGCGTTGCCATTTTATTTTTCACGGCCTTGGTGTTTGAAAAATGTCTTGTTACTTCAGCAAACTAACTACACTGGTATAAAAGAAATTAAAGCTAATTCACACACATAGTGTTGTGTATTTCTGTACATACGGTTATCATACAGTGTGATGATTTTGCAGAGAGTGATAAGAATTCTATTTTGTATATTCCATTATTGCTATTATTTGAAGCTGGCTTAGCATATTCAAAAATGAGGAAGTTTTTTAAATGAATTTAGATCTTAGAATATGTGCATGCTAATATATGGGCACACAATTTTTTCCTCATTTCTTTGTGAAAAAATGCAACTGCCCTTGTATGGATAGAAAAAATCTAGAGCAGTTTTAATCAGTTCCCAGATCTGTGCTTGTCAATGTTCATGGAGTGATCCAGAGCAGTTAAGTAGTGTGGAAAGTCAGAACTAATCAGAGTATTCAAGTTCATTTCCAGTGGTCTTTTTTCTAAAAATATGGGTAAAAATCTACTGAACTTTTCAAAATTAGATAATTTTAGAAATGGTTAAATTAAACTTTTCAACATAGATTATAATACAGCAAAAGTGTACACTAGCTGACTAAAATCCGTGTTGGAGAAAAGTAAATGTTTTATTAGATAATGTTGATGCCTGCTATTGCATTCAGAGCTGATGTACCACTTTTAGAAAACAACTTCTGTTTTTAAATTTGGTCTCTTCTCTACTTAGAGTACTTAAGACATTTTTATTTAGTTAGAATAGATGTTTTTGAAAACTTTGAAGAGGTGTATTGCTAGCTCTCCATAGAACCAACATAATGACAGGTGGTTTGTTGTTTTTTGAGGAGGGGTGGTTTTTTGGTTTTTTTCATGCATGGAAATGAGCACTATGTATCTGACAGCAGGACCTTGTCTTCGGAGTTGGTTTTATAACTTGAAGTCACTGCTATGGAAACACAGCACGATCTCTCAAGACTAATTTCTCAAACTGCAATGTGATTCAACAAATACAGAACCAGCCATAACTTCAGTTGATTTTTAGAATAGTAGTGGAAAATTAGGCTGTTGGTTTATTGTGATTTTAATGGAAGTTTCTTGGAAAATTCTAATATAGTATGCTAGAAAGTACTTTTATAATAGAGCTAAGATTGATTGTTCATTAAGTTCAGACAGCCAGTTAAAGTTTGATAAGTATGATTTTAAATCTGCTATATGTATTTCAATAATACAATATTTCATAATACCATTGCTACTATTGAAAATAATTAAATTTGAATACTTATATTTAAAGGGGAAACTAAAGAAGAACTAAAAGGGGCTTCTAAAGAAGCCATTAACCTCAGAAAGCAATGTTAATGAGAAACAATACTAAGATTTTTCAAGGGAGAAAGAAGTAGCCAGCCATTTACTTTGTGAAAAGCTCTGCAGTCCTTATTTTGTCTCATAGATATGATTCTTGGTGAGTACACGAATTTTATTCCAGGTGAGTGAAGAATCTACTTTCAAAAAATAAAATACATTCTGAAAACACAAATGGTAAATTGTATTAGTTGTACTCTTATCATACCAAAAGTACATATGCTTTGGTATTAAGATCCAACCTTTGGCTGACCAACTTCCTTGTTAACTAATTCATTTGGAATTTTTTGCATATATTTGTACATTTTCTTTTTTATGGAAACATTAGAGAACAAGTACAAAGCCAAAATTTTAAACTCCATTGCAGTAACATGACATTGAAAAAGATAAGCTGTGTAGAAGGGAGGAAAGTAGTTAAGAGATGCCAAAATTATAAAATGTCTGGAGGCTTTGTGCAGGCAGTATAACCATATTCAGATTATTACATCAATCAAAAAATTTTTGAGAGGCTTGGAAGAAGTTCATGTAGTTCAACAACTGAATAAAGAAAAGTGTTAGAAATAAAAGATATCTTTCAAATGCAGTTTCTATCCAAAGGATCAAACCAGAAAAGAGCTAAATTCTGGCATTAATTCTAAAACTAAAAAAATCCCCTACCGAACTTGAAGGAACAACTTCTTAGATCTAAAATAAAAAAATAATAACTAAGCTTCTCCCATCCATTTACTCTAGAAGTAAATATAGCAAGCCATGGTAGGTAAGACATAATACAATATTAAGGAAAAAATACCCAAACAACAATTTCTAAGACCTATATAGTAGGGTCTTCATTAATGCATATTTCTAAAACATGTCGCAAGCAGACAGAAGGCTGCTAGTGTGCTAGTGATGCTGGCAGATAGCAGAGCAGTGAAAGGATCTTTCAAAGATCATTTGGATCTTTGATAAAGCTGGAGTAGAGAAGTTTAAATTGTTTTGTATCTATGTTTTATTACAGAAGAGGTTAGAAATTTTCATGCTGGATCCAGTATCCCTTGGTAATTAATCAAGAAATATCCTCAACTGGAATGTTGTATAAGTAATCTTGTGACTGGATCAATAAAACAAGCAGCAATAAATCACCCAGTCTCAGTAGTACTCATTCAGGGGTTTTCAAGGAACTCAAGTATGAAATTCTTAAAAATGTGAATACTTTGTTGTTTAAGTTAAGAGTAGGCACATGAAGGAAAGGGTAGAAATGTGGTATCAATTTTAAAAAGACTTCTAGGAGGGATGCTTGGAACTGTAAACTAGTCTGAAATCCATCCTTGATAAAAAAAAAATATATATATAAGAATAGACATTTAAGATGGATGTATTGAGCAATATCAGTGTAGCTTTTCCAGAGCAAAGTCATGCACCACAAATCCATGACGTTCTTGAATTTGTAATTAGAGATGTGGTCAAGGGCAGTAAAGGTTCCAGCAAAGTACTTGGCCTTCAAAAGTTACTAAATTGTTATGTAAGTAGAGGGAAGAATTTTCAATAGATTACTTGCCATTAAAAGTTAAGAAACAGATAAGAGAAATATTAAACTTTCATAGCGACAGGCAGGTACTTGTTAGGTCTCAAAGAAATTGTTGTGGCATTTGTGCTGTTCAGAAAGTAATTTAAAAATACACGCACTAGTGCGAAACAATTTCTGAAGATAATCAAAATTAAAAACCTAATTATGTAATAGTAACAAATTGGGTGATGAAGGAACTGGAAAAACACTGTTGACAGATGCATACCAGTACATACTGTACATGCACAAAGCTGTACTACGTTATAATGGTCTCTTACTGCTTAGAATAGATTTGGCTTCCCATTTGGTTAGTAATATAAAAAATATTAAGCTCAAAGATAGTAAACAACAAATATATTATCAGGAAAGAAAATTGAAAGTGTCTCTACCATCGTATAAGTGTGCAGTGTGCTTGTGTCTGGAATACTGGTTATCTATCCCCTTTTTAAAACAGAACTGAAAAGAGACATGGAAAGATTACAGAAATCAGAGTAAGAAAAATTTGAACCAAGGACGATGTTCACTAAAAATACTCAGCTTCAAGAAAAATTGTTCTTCAGAATGTGCTGGTGGACCAAAATCATTGAAGGGCATAAGGAAAATTGATAGAGAACAATAACAATTTTCTATTCATTATGCCAAAGAAAGGTCATCTAATTAAATTTTCAGATAATGTATTTAAACAAAGTATCGGAAGTCGGGTTTTTTCACTCAATATAGTAAAGTTATCAAATGTACTGCTACAGGATATTGTAGAAATTGAAAGTATAATAGGTACGAAGTCACAATAGCATTGATCAGACTCCATAAGCAGGGTGGTCCAGGTGCAACTTTTGCCTCAAAAAAATCTCTAAACAACTGATTGTCAGAAACAAGAGGAAGTATTTTTGGAAATAAATGCAAATTCTATTTTATGTAATGCTTTAGGTATTTTGCAAGACGTTTTAACTTCTGTGTGAAAATCTAAAATGTCTTCATCTGTTTTTGAAATTAAGAAAGATACTTATATTGGAAAGCAAGAAACTGATTTAGTGGCAACTAATTAATATTTTAATGTTCTTCTTTCTGTAAGGTTGAATGTTGCTGGCTTTAAACTCTGGACCGTCATAGGAATAACCACTCATGCCATGCTGAACTAATGCCATTTATTCTTGAAGATATTAAGGGATTGTGGTGTTGCTGCTTATGTGTCATGAAAACTAAACCCCAGAGGGTCTGGAGATAGACGCCCACATATTGCAGAAAAGTTCAGGCTACTTCTGTGTAGCTTCTTCAGCCTGGTGCTACTGATGATCAGTTTGATTGCAGCAAGTTTTGGAGCTTAGCAGAGAGACTCTGTGGCATTAGGGGCCTTTGAATATAAATTATAGATGTAAAGAAGGAGAGAACCAGAGCATTAATGGTAGGGCTTCCAGGGGATCCAGCACAGAAGACTGTAATTAGATAAATATGTAATTTGCTTTATAACCTCACAACTTTCCGTTTAGCAGTGGGGAACTTTGTACAAGTTAATGACTCTTTTTCCTTGTATATCCATTAATTCTTATATATTGAATTTCACCTGCAACTTTATTTCATGGTAAAATTAAGTCTCATAAAGTCTTTTTTTTTAGAATCTATGCAATTCTGCAAGTTGGCCTGTGACTAATCCTAATTCATGAACAGAGTAAATAAATTCTTTAATCAGTATGTCATAACTTTTTGGACTGCTCGCTGCTGGTTACCACTTGCGATAAAGCTAGGTAAGTGACTGTGGAATCACTTCTAGAAGATTTTAGTGTAAAATAAAACATGGCTTAAAATATCTTCAGCTACATCTGAGGTGAGCCACTGGATTAAATTAATTCAGTGGGAGTAGAAATATGTTAGGTCTTCATTGGAACACAGCATTACATGAGCAATGTGAGACTATTCATGTGTTGTGAAGTAGCAAATTCTTAAAGTGGAATGTTTTCAACCATATTCCGTATTCATCCAAAGGCTTTTTGAATTAATCTACAAAACCTAATGATAAGGCTATCAATTTTAGCAACTTATTATTTAGCAAGTATGTTCTCCTAAGTTAAAATAATTCTTTGTTCATTATAGGGATCAATATTGTTTCTTTTATTGATAACAGGAAGGAAAGAGGGATTGCACATCCCATAGATGCATTTTGACTTATGTGTTATACATAGGAGTATGGGGAGGAATACAAAGGGATGTTGATAATTTTATGCAGATCAATTCATACTTTTATCTCTCTGAAAATGTAATGCATAAAGAAATTTTCTCCACAGTAATACGCTACTAAGTATTGTACAACCAAATCTGTTCAGTAAACATATAAACAATTCATGATGCTGAAAAAAATGTGCTCTTTTCAATTATATTTATATTGTCCTCTACATTTTTGCCAAATGATATGATTCTATGTTCAAAGGTACTTAGATCTCTTTTTGTAATTTGGAATCTTAAGTACCTTTCCATGCCAAGCCTGTATTGATGAAAAAAATACATAAAAATTTAATAATTGAAATACATAAAAAACCCCTTAGACCTAGCTTGCAAATTTTTCATACTTAGCATGATTATAAAAGTTTTTTCCTCTGCCAGTATTCAGCCTTCAGTTAAGAAACCTATGACAAGAAAGTGAACAAGCAGAGAATGCAAAATATTGGGGATTTTGTTCCTTTTTTTTCTGCCAGTGCTTGAAACCTACAAGATAAGACTGTCATATGATATAGAATTTGTGTACTCAACCCTACGCACTCAGTATTTTTTTTAGTTGAGATTTCATAAAATTTTAACCTGTAGCATGTACAGAACATTAGAATATTAGGACTTATTTGTGATTTTTGAGCTTTGGTTTAGGCCCTGAACAGATTTCCCAAAATCTATTAAAATAATAGAGAAGCCAGAATATGGGTGATAAGAATACTTAACATGCTGTGTACATAAAAGCATGACAGCAAAGGCTAAAAAGCATTTTAAATGAGAACAAACATAAAGTGAATGTACAGTGTCAATAATGTCAACATGTAATGAAAATCTAATGCTACCAGAGATACGTTAGTGTAAGATATGTGGAAAATTTTGAGTCTAGTTCCGAAATGTAGGAGTTTTATTCATTAACCCAAATCGTGACATTATAGGAATGTTATGCTATTCATAAATGTTTCCCATAAGCACTTACCTCTCTCTCTCCATCTATACAGGTGCATATTTTACTGCACCAAAGATGCAGAAAAATAGCTACATAATATCTTTTGGTGAGATTCTTAGAGGAAGGGTAATTTTTTTTATTTGCACAAGACTCAAGATACAAGATGCAGTTCCCAGCTGTGTTACAGTAACTTGCTGGCCTCAGGCAATTGCCTTAGTCCCCTGTGTGTAAAACAGAAGTAATATTCCATATCTATTATGATCTGGCTGTCTGATTTATTCAGTTGTCAAAAGTATTTTTTTCAGGCAAAGACAGTTGCTTACGACAATTTGTGTGCAGAGCACAGAGGGTACCCTGTCACTGTCACATGCTTATCTAGATGCTGCTAAAACAATCTGTCTTCATAAGCTAAAATCTCAGCTTTCCTCTGGAGGTGCTTGATGTTTCTGTTCTCTATGTAGAGCAGTTAAAGCTTAGCTTTAGATGCAGCTGCACAAGAATAATGGCCATCTGACCAAAACCTTTTTTTTTCCTAATACAGGAGAAAAAAGATCTTATCGGAAGAATTCTTTTATCATCAGATAGTATTAATTATACCATCTGGACTGTTGACAGGATGACATGTAAATAGTGCAGTTCCCTTAGATGAGAAAGAAATGAGGAGCCCTGAGGTCCTCAGGGTATGCTGCAAATTGCATGTGCTGATCATGTGAGGAAAATGTTGTCCCAGAATCACTTCCTCTAGAACTGCAGCAACTATTTGAGGTGACTGAAGAACTTGCCTTTTTCTTACTTTTCTGTTTCATGACCTTCTTGTATAATTCGCAGGGTTTATGGCATCTATTCTTCCTGCAGTTGGCATTCCTATCTCACTGCCCTCTGCCAGCTCCCACGCTTGCTGCCTCCTGCTTACTTCACAGTTACCCCTCACTTAAGATTTTCTAAGTTTTCTAATAGCTAAGATTGATTCAGTGAGAAGCAAAAGGGAGGGACTGCTGGAGTGAAAGATGAGAAAAACTCAAAATAATAGCTTTCATTTTCTTTGGAGGAAAAGGGACTTTTAGCAATGTAAACTGAGAGTGGTGTGCAAGCATGGAGGGTAACCTCAACACTGGACTGCAACATGGCATTCAGGTGTTTAGCCAGAAAACTAAATCCTATGGGTCCAATATGTAAAGTAAGAGGGTGTACTCTTAACACTTTGCTGACTGACAAATCCAGTTTCAAGGGCAAGATGAAAAATGACCCTGAACTGTGAGTATCTTAAAACCAAAGTATTGTTTGCTGGTTTTAAATTTCTGAATAGGTATTAACCTGCCAGTAAGAGCAAAGTTCTGAGCATGAGTCCTTCCCGCATCCTCAGATGGCATTTAATGCATGAACAAGAGTTGCTCACAAGATAGCAAACCAGATAAATACATTACGGACAAGAAATTGCACAGTAAGATTCAGAAAGTCTGTCAGAGTATGGGTGGTGAGGATCTAAGGAAGCAGATTAAAGGAAGTAGAATAAGGCTGAGACATGAACTGTCAGAAAAGTGAAAGAACAGCAAATATAGCAAGAAGTACTGCTACTATCTAGCTGGTGTTCACTTCATGAAAATGACAATGGTTGGGCAAGTTATTGAGTGCACACACTCAAGAATCCAGAGTTAACTGGGTTCAGGCAAGGTTTGTGCCATAGAGAGTAAAGAAAAAGCATGATAAAAACTGGGAAAACCTCCTTAGAAGTTGGCGGTTGACAGGCTTTGGAAAGAACATGATTTTATATGACTGCTTCCATTTCCTTTTATGCTTTCTTAGCTCAAATTGCTAAATGGATGAGTCACTGTGGATTGCTTGTTACTGTCAGAACTATTGCACAAGAATAGGAGCAGTTTGTATGAAATGGGGAGTTTCTTGCAGTTTCAAGTATGTTTCTTCTTTCCTAGCAGAGGTTATGAATGGCTTGGTTGTTGGGTACTGTGCTTTCAGACATCCTTAGGACATTGCTCTCTTGTCCATACCGTAAGCAGACATTCACTGGTTGTGTGTGGGGTAACCAGAGTCGATTTCCTCACAGAGCTCTTAAAAGAATGAGTTTTTAAGATGTAACTATAGAGTAGCTTTATGCACATGTAGATACTTATTCCCATAGACTTTTTATGTAGATGAAAAGATGCATTTAATTCTTTGCATCCCTTACAGCCGTTTATTCACCTCATCATGATAGCCAAGTGCTTCAGTTTACTCTCTCTTGTTTTAGATGTGTTTAAATAATTTTGATGAGTTTACAGGCTCTGCAGGTTTTATTGCTGAGTCCAGATGAAGCTCAGTCTGGAGCTGTGGCTCACTTTGTAACCTCACAGTCTCACAGAGGAGGGAACTTCATACTGCAGGTTATCTTGTCCCATATGATAAGTCCACTGCACATGCACAGAGCAGCTGTGGCTTTATAACAATAAATCCCGGTGTAAATGGCACACTCACAAGGCAAAGGACTTTTATACAAACAATAACTTGGTCACCTGTTGGAAACATTGGGCTAATTGGTGTTCAGCAGAGGAGCAAGAAAACAACTGTGAACCCTGGAAGCACCAAATGCAATGGTTGTGTGTGAGGCTGAGCAGTTGCACGTGCCCAGGGTGAGTGGTGTGCAGGGGAACAGCCAGACTTCAGCAGCACCAAGCAACCCACGCAAATTCAGCAGCTCCAGAGCTCCCAGGACATGCCACTTCTTTGCTGGTCCAAGGGTGCAAGGGGAGAAAGACCTGAGAACCCTCCAAAAAGGCAGCTAGGTGCTCTTATATCCGCTTCTAGAACAGTTCCCGTGGGTGCCCTCAGGCGAAATGGGGCCAGCACCACCAATGGCTGCATAACTGACTTAGGCCAGGAAGGTACAGAACAGGACTAGAAACCAATGCAAACAGAAAGGCGGCTGTGATCGACGACAAATGCCCCAACACCATTCCTAGGGTGATTGCAATAACATTTTTATTTGTTAATTCATTTCTTCTGGCAATCAATTAATGTCTCAAACAGTAGTCTGTACGAATCTCAGCAATCTGTTTAGCACTTAACATAGATATATTGCATTAAATATGGTTAAGTGGAGTGCCGGCAGTATTAATTACAAAATTATCCCATACCTAGAGCATTTTATGTAATGTTTTGCTAATACTCCATTAATTTATTCTATTTTTGCCTCGTAATTTAGAACATTTTGGCTAAATGATTTATATTCTTTTTCCTATTTATATAATAATAATTTTAAAAAAGCATAGCTAGTTTATAACTTTTTGTCCAAATAAGCAAGAGTATCCATGATATAAATTACAGGAGATATTTAGGAGCTCAGACAACACCTGGACCATTAAAAATCTTTGGGCACCTTAGTTAATATAATTTCACAGGCAAAACATACTGATTTTTTCTTAAAAAAAAAAAATAATGTTTCAAGAGATCTCTTTGTATTTTTCATTTAATAGAATGCAGAGAAGGGAATAAATTTAGTTTAGCAGAACCTTTCAAAATAATTTGTCATTGCACATGATTAAAAATTGAAAATCAGCAAAAAGGCAAATAAACATTCAAAACACAAGTATAACCTATTCCAGAAATAAACTGTATTTATTTCTGTTTAAGTGCATCATCAATAATATTTAATTGAATTGTCCAGGACAGTCAAAACAAGAAGGTTGTACAGATATTGTTGCACGCCTATACCAGCTTTTCCTGAAGCAGTGTTTGGATTTGGAGGGAGAGCTGAGTGAGAGAGGATTAGAGAAAGGATGATGTCTCACTGTAATGCCACCTTTGTGTAATGCATGTACTCCATACATAGTATCTCATACCTATGGGATACTGAAATTTCTCATTGTTGGCTGTAACCTGTGTTCCCAATGATAAGGTATTTACTGATCTTTCATCTCCTTTCATCTAGAATACTCAAAATATTTGAGAAAGAGGAAAATGCATAATACTAATACGCAACACATACATGTATGTATATATGTCTGGTGCCACATTCTTCAATTTTTTTACATACATTTGGGAAGACAAAACTCATATTGGCCTTTATTAAGCCTTTCTACCAAGCAGGTAGCACTTTTGCCAGGAGAGGCTATTTGGTATAGGACATGAAGAATTAGCCTGATGGTTTAGTCAAGTACCCTGTTCCTGACCCTGTCACCAGTCTTCAGCGTGGCTTTTGAAGAGCTGTGTTCCAACTTTGTTCTTCCAGCTTTGGCCTGGCGTTTGAGACTAATAATACTGATTCTTCTTTTTACAGCACTGTGAGATCTACAGGTGACCAATGCTTGGTGAATGTGTTCCTTTGTTGGCAGTATTTTGTCTTATTTAGAAATCTTGTACCCTTTATGTCCCAGCTCAACTGATAAATAATGAAGGAATATTCACATAATTTTCATTTTACATATCTAAAAATGGTGTTATGAAGAAGCTAGAAAACCTTGTTGCCCTGATGCTTTGCGTGATTACTGGTGAAAGCAGACAGCTTTAGGGGGTTTAGAACAAAGTACATTCCGTGAATAACCCATTCCAAATATATTGCATTTTCCTGGGCCAGAAAGGGCTTGGCTGAAGTTGAGGAGTAGAGAAATGAGAATGGAATAAAGAGAATGAAAGCAAAGGAAAATACACACAGAAAATGTGAAGGAAATAGGGCAAGAACAACAGAAAATAAGCCCAAAAATTGGCTTAGATTTTAAACTGAGTGTTAAGCTTTTCCTTTCTAATCTGATGGCTTGTTTTTGCAAGACTTTTAAATGTCTTTGAAATTGATTATTTAATTAAAATTTCATCCTACTAATAACTTGATGTTGCATCTTGATAATTTACCAATACTAATCCTATCCTTCTCTAATATACTATGAGGCTTTTGGCCTCAGAAATTATCCTGAAAATTATTATTATTATCTAATAAATAGGGAACTTCCTCAAGCTATCATTATATTATTTATAAATCTTCAGACTACACTAATAACTGTCCTGTTTTACCTCGTGAAAGGAATAAAAACATCTGAGATCTTGCTATGTAGCTCACTCTCTGTCAGTCAAAGTTGGAAGGAAATTTCTGGGAGAATCTTACAATGCAGCCTTGTGGTAGCTAAAAGGAGCTTGCAAGAAGGCTGGAGAGTGACTTTTTACAAGGGCTTGTAGTGGTAGGACAAGGGACAATGGCCCTAAGCTGAAGAGGGTTGGGTGGGGGGGAGAGGGGAGGGGAGGGGGTAGATTTTGATTGCCTATTAGGAGGAAAATCTGTAATATAAGGGTGGTGAGGCACCGGAATAATTTGCCCAAAGAGTTTGTGGACTCCCCATCCCTGGAGGTGTTCAAGACCAGACAATGCAGCTCTGAGGAAGGTCATCTCTCTATAATTAACAAAATGCTCATAACTTAGTGAATATGAGCTACAGATTTATTCTTCCCATGCGTGATCTTTCTGACAGAAGTGAATGTCAGGACAAGGTGTCTAATTTTCTCTCATATTTTGTAATGGATTGCATTTGCTTCTGTCACCTTTAGAAGATATATCTGTGATAGAATTTTCATAATGTCATGGGTCTTGCTTTGTTTGTATTCAATTCACATCCATGATAATCCTTTAGGACACAGTACTGCAAGGTGCTGAGCAAAACTGGGGAGTTACTGAGCAATGTCAGTTCTCATAGAAACCAGTGAAGTTAAGGGCAATTTGCTACCCAAGGAGACCTTTAGTACTTCCGAGTTAGTTAATCCATTTGTCTAATAAAATAAATGGATAAGACTGGGGAGGAAAGCGTCTTACCTGTGGCTCCCCTGAGGTGTATCTCTGCTGCAGTCACAGGACTGCAGCATGGCTGCTTTGGCACAAAGTTGTGCCTAGGCTGCAAAACTTGTCCTAGAGGGAAAACAGCACCTGCCAGCAGGGTTGATATGTTGAGCATGCGACAGTGTTTCAGAAAACATCTGCCAAATCCTATCACTGGTAGAAGGTAGTTTCTGAATCTGACAAAGCACAGTCGTGAACTGAATCCAAGTGTCTGGTGTGCTTGGGCCTGCTGGGACTTGGGCCACTCTAAGTATAAGCAGAAGTAAAAAATTTTCAGTCTGGACTGGCAAAATTTCTTTGGTATTTCATCTCAAGAAGCCCCACGTGCACTGTAGTGTCCTGATCTGCTGCCACCTGTCCCAAAGTAGTCAGTCAAGCCTGGATCCATAATTCTTTATAGTAGGCACCTCACTAAGCCTTGTTTTCCTGCACCCTCTATACAGACAATAGAGAAATACTGAAATCTCTCATTTACAAATTGCCCTTGAAGGCTTTGCTGTGCAAGTAAAATAAATTACATTAGGGAACATTTCCAGGTGCTGCTGCTGCTAACCTATGCTGTTGATGACTTAGGATGGACCTGGCACAGTTTTAGCCAGTGCTAATGCCCTTTTCATGTCTTCAACAGCTCCTGGGTATAGTTTGAGCATCAACACCATCAATAGATAATTTCCAAATGGAAGTTTGGGTGTGCCCCTGTTGTTGATGGTGAGAGTGTTCAGCAATATGGCTGCAGGATGTTCTCTGTCAGCCAGCAGCAGCAACAGATGAAGACTGAGAGCATATTTTGTTTGCTGGTGGAGAGAGCTTTCCGTTGTAATACAAAGCACAAGTGGAAGAAGTGATACCAGCTGTTGTTTAAGTGTGTTGTAATTTTGTTGTTAAAGTGTGGTGTAATTTCAGCATTCATACATGAGGAAAGATTCCTAGCCTCTAGTGTCTTCTGAGCATTTGGTTTCCAAACACATTCTTGTATTACCTCGGAGGCTCTTCTAATTGTCAAACTATTGGCATGGATTGGGTTGAGAGCAAAGCTATTTGCCACTAAACTTAAAACTAAGTCTTGTGAATTCAAGCAGTGAGGATAGTGGTTAGTGATGTCCTGTGTTCGGATACTGACTGTAGAGGTTACATTTGGGTGGTCTAGAGACCTTCTCTAACCAAGGAAGTCTTCATTTCTCAAACCAGAGAATCACTTTTCACTGAGAAGTAAGAGGTTGAACTCAAACTAAGGAGAGCCACAATCCCTTTGAAAGTGTACTAACCACAGAATTTCATGGCCAAGTGTGGCCACAAATACTTTCAGTTTCAGGTGCTGTACGAGGGACCCTGACCTTCTGAAATGTGATTAGATGGAGACAGCAAACGGCACTACCAAGTCAGACACCTCATGTTCAGCATTTCCCAAGTGTATCTGCAATACTGCAGAATTTTTTCACTTAAACCTTTGTTTCTTAGAGTAACCCTTATCTTTGCAAGAAATCTGAGTTATCTCCAGAGACTATGAATAAATTTGTTAATATTCAGATAGCATTTTGAATCCGTCTATGCTCTTTTGCATCAAAGAAGGTTAACTCTTCTATGTATAACCTCATTAGTTTTGTTAGTTTTAAGTATATGCCTAGCCTTGTTCTTGGCTTTGAGAAAAGCTGAGCAACATTTGCAGAATCATGTTTAATGAAGGTTTGGCATTTAAGGGTATTGCAAATGCAAATATCATGGTATGAAAGTAATACTTGTGTGTTATGGGAGGTGAATCCTGAAATACATTTAAATATAATAGTATGACACTTGGGCTTTTCCTTGAAGTTTACCAATATCTGCCAAATGTTTGAGAAAGGGAGAGGAGAGAGGGAAAGGAGAGGGGAGGGAAAGGAGAGGG
>VZTF01004992.1:1335028-1368669 GCA_013397755.1 Cnemophilus loriae | reverse complement strand
GGAGGGGAGGGGGAAAGGAAGAGAAAAGAGAAAGAAAATTTTAGTATGCAGGAATTAATGAAAACGGTCTACTTTTGCACCTAAAGTATAGAACCTAGTCTTTTTGTTTATTTACTCATTTTCTACAGTTGCTTTTTACTTTGCAAAAAGTCTTGTCTTGTATACAGTCAGAACAAATGCAGGGAAAGGCAAATGAATTCATGTGAGCAGTATATCCAGGCTGTCCTAGATGCTAAGGGTACATGTATAGCTTCCTCATAATATAATAACTTGTAATTACAATATAATGTATAATTGTAAGAGTATAATATTCTAATATGACAATACTACAACATGTATGTAGGGGAGCATCTTTTTTAAACCCGGGAATTAATGATATATAATGCATAAAGGAGCATAAAGGTTTGAATTCACTAGACATTTTAAGCTGGCTCCTGAGTTATTTTATGCTTTTTTTAGACTTTCAATAGCATTTGAAATACCATTGTACTCTGCTTCAAAGTCAAGTTAGTGCTGCTGTATATAAGCACATTCCTTTCACCATTTTTGAATATGGGGTCAGCCAATTTTGTTGGGGGGCAAGGCTCTGAGGAAGGATAAGCAGGAGTGCTCTGATGACCTTGTCTATACATGCATACATTCTCTAGAGCATGTCAGTTCTCATTTGTCCCAGTCACACTGCTCAAAAGCAGTATCTTCTTTTCCCACTGTAGCATGAGAGAATGCAGGCCATGATCATTGTTCCAGCCATAGAAATTCACAGTTTGCACCTCTTCTTGAACAGCTGTAGGATTTAGGATGATCTGGCAGTTTTCAGCTCCCTATTATGAATTATTTTCATGTTCACTGTCAAGCGTGTGTGTATGTGCAGGTGTCTGTGATGGTGGGACAGCCAGTGGGTCACCATTTGGAAATTACTGCTCAGGCTAAGCTTGCACAGCCATTTTAGCTAAAGATAACATTTACTTCTCCTCACACTGCCTGCATGGCCCAAATACATTTTCAAAGTGTCAGTCTTGATTTCTATCTTTCTCTCTGCCCTTCCTAATCTCTGATGCATGTAGCAGACATCGTGAAATGGACTTTTCTTGCATTTGAATTTCACTGATTTCTTAAATCCTGTTTGCCTGGAGGCAGAATGACAGTGTGATTTTCTCCTTTTCCACTTGTCTTTTAGAGGTAGTGCTCAGGACAACGCTATATGTTGGCGCTTAAGCATGACCAGAAGTACTCCCTGCTATGGCTGGTTCTTCCCTTCATCTTTCATATTTTTATATAAACTTCACTACTGTTTCTTGTGCCCATTCAGTTCTTGCTGCTTTGTGTCCTGAGCCACTGCTCAGGTCATCTTGCCTGTTGAGAGCAGAAAGGGAGACCATGCCACAGAGCTGGTGCCAGCCCAGACAGCTGTATTGATTGAGGGTGTGAAAAGCTCATCCCACCAAACTGACGTCATGCTGTTCCCACAGCTCCTGTGAACTTCTGATTGTTTGTTTTCTTAGTTTATGTCAGAGGCATAAAAAGGCAGAAGAGCTTTTGCTGCATTTGGATCAGTGCTGGGGATGGAGCCTGGTTTCTTCATATGTTATTGTTGTTGCAGGGTCTTCACCCCTGAAATTGTGTCATATGGAAAGAGGTTTTGAATAAAATTTGGAAACAAGACACGTGCTTTTAAGTCAAAGGTAAGCACCAGATTCAAAACTGCAATTTGAACTCCTTTCTTCTTCCTCCGCTCAAGAGGCAGCTGCTTAATCTTCAGTCAATAAGCACATTTTATTTCATTTCTTAACTCCAAGTCTCTCTGGTGCATTGAGTTCTCCCTTTTTTATGTGACCAGGTTAAGGCAACCTTGGCATAGCTAAGTAGTTCAGTGCCTAGATTGACTCGGTGTCCATCAAGGATCTATCAGAAGGAGAGGTTGGTCTTCTCAGAGCATTTCTGACACAGCAAAGGAATTATCCTGCTTCAAAAACATGGTTATGGCAACTCCTTTCTTTTGAGGGCAAGGCTAGACTGAAAATTGCTCTCCCTTTCAGAAAAGAGCCTACTAAACATTTGGCAAGGAAGTGGGAGAATCAGATCTGCTGTCCTGTAACCTACATCTTTCTAGAAAGACTTCCTTAGTACTGTGGTACAAGTTATTTAAATTAAGAAAGGACACTTTCTACTTCCCTCTTAATGCTTTATCATGGTAAATAAAAGGCATCAAGATTCATTGACTAAGAGGGGGAGAGGAAGAACATTGACAAGGGAGCATCTTAGCCATACCGTTTACTGGTCCTTGCTTCTATAACTGGTTTTTTTGTCAAAGACAGCGTGGAGGGTAAATGTTACAGATGATCTGATCAAGCAAAGGAAGGAAGTGGGTGGTGCCTTTGATCAGGGAATTGAATTTTAAAGTTAAAGTAATAAAAGGTCAGAGGCCTAATAAATTATTCCAGGTGCAAAGCAGAGTTGTAAAGAAAGTAATTTTGGCCTTTGGTACCAGTCTTCACCCAAATACAACTAAATGGACCCATGTGTGGTTTGTTGGTTTTGCCTTTTTTTTTTTTTACTGTGGTTCTTGTCCAGAGGCAGGAAGGAAGCCAAGGAAGATATATGGAACAGCTGGATTTTTTTAGTACTTTTTCCATAACATAAAGTGCATTTTGTCTGTGATTGTTTTGGCACTGTGGGGATTACCGGTGATACCTTTACGCTGCGTCAAAGTTCATTCTTAGGAGGCCTTCAAACTGTCTAGTGCTTCAGGGCTTCTGTTGCATGTATTAACGTTACGTGAACCCTTCCTCTAATTATAGCACAGCCACACAGCAGTTCTCTGAACTCTGTATTAAACTTTGTGTAAAATCCTCATTGTCTCTGTAGGAACACAGCTACCAGGAAACTCAGGGGACAACCATGTCAGACCTCTGAACATTTCAAAAATTGAAAAACAGTGTGCTCCGAGCAGCCTGCATAAAATCTTGCACTTGGATTCAGCTGATGTTACCATGTCAGCATGAATTGCTTGAGGGAGGAGAGAACAGCAATGCTTTTCTATTTCTAAACACTCTCTTTTACATTTGTTTAGTTTATGCAGCATAGTTTCATTTCAATCTATGCAGTGTTATACTGTTGGCATGTTGCTTTCACTATTCACTTAAAATAGAGAATATAAAACAGGGAAAGTAAACTGCGGTGAGAGGGACAGATGGAATTTTTCCTCTTATGTAAAAAATACAAAGTAATGAATATGTATGCAATCACTTTTTTATGTGTGACATACAATAGATAGGTCTTTGTGTCTCTATCATAGCCCCCTAAAATGCCACAACCTCTCAGGGATTCTTATATAAATCAAATGATGCAGAATCTAATGTCTTCTCATTAGCAAAAGGGAGAGATGCTCCTTCTTGCAGGGAGTGGCAAAAAAAATTCCACAGATATTTCATTTAAAATATTAAAGCTGTATCTTTTTAGACTAAAGAAAAGAATGCCATAATAAAAACGTAGCCTAGAAAGGAAACAAAGCACACTTTCAACAACTGCTCTCTTCTACCCTCTATCAGTTCTTCTGCAGCATCCATCATCCAAATAGCTGAAGGGCTTCTTTTAAGCCTCTGCCTGCATGTCTTTTTTATCTGATTTCTGTGTTAATTTACAGAACCTGTGAAAGAAAATGTAATCACACCAACTAACAGTAGGATTCATATTCTGCAATATTTTCCCAGGAAGTTAGGGTCTTATTTTGTAAACCACTGACAGAAATTATATGCAGTAAAGTATTTGATGAAGTAGTTTGAACAGTCAAATATAGTGAAAACTTCATTAAATATGTCTTAATGAAAACTTATGTTGTCAGAACAGAGCCTTCAAGTCAGTGCATGTCTTTGAATACCTCTGAGACACCATTGTACATACCAGCTATTCAAAATAAGAAGTAAAATATGCAAAAGTGAATTTTCAGTTGAGTCTAGTGAGACAAGCATCAATCCCTTTTTTTGGTCTCTCTACATTTGGGTGATGTGAACATGAATGATTTTATTTTCTCTATAAAAATATGTTCAGAAGAAGGCGATTCCTAGACCATTGATTCAAATGAAATTCAGTAATTGAGTAAAGAGTAGCTCATACTATATCCCCTGCAATATCTAAGAATGGCTCAAGAGTGCTGTTGGAAAAGCTGAACTCCCACTGATTTGTGGACTGAATTCTTCCTCCTTGCTTACCTTGTACTGCCTGTGAACCCACAAACCGAATGCCCAGTAGGTTACTTGAAAGCAGGTGTGGCAGGTTCTTATCTAACATTCAAATCGTGAGACTCTGACTAAATGGAACATAGTTCTTACGAGTTCTGTTCCCTGGCCATTTTCTGTTTGTCAGGTTACTGTATATGTGCATTTATTTTAGAACTTAATGTTCCCTGTTTGTTTAAGTCATAATTGCTAAGCAAATACATCCTTTCAGTTACCATGACACTGAGCTATTGTTTTGAAAATTTGTGCTGCTTAATTTACAAATCCAAGATTATTTCATCTGCTGTCTTTTCCAGCAACACAATGGACTTTGCCAATCACTGCATTAAAGTTTCTTAAGAGATAAGAGTTAATATGAGCTCGTTCAGCTTTGCCATCTATCATGCAGTAACATTGAGTGTCCTCTTTGGTATGCAATATAATTAAATGTTGTCCTTGAGGAGTTTACATATTGCTTATTTTCATTCTCTTGTTATAATGGGAAAATTGCTTCGCCTTATAAGCTTGATCTCCACAGTCCCATATCAAAGATGTGTTTATTTACCATATTTTAAAATAGAACAGATTTATTCCAGTAGGTAAATACCTTGTACATATATTTGCTTTTAACTGAACAAAAGACATGGCACCGTCATACGTACCTGAGGGGCCCAATGCTGGGAGTGCTCAGTGGGTTGGACCACCCCTGCAGAGCTGGCCCTGCACAGCCCTGCTCCTGCTCAGCTGCTGCACCTTGCTGAGGCACCTCCGAGGCCAAGCCAAGAAATGAAGCACCAGCAAGGTCCATGGCCAGGCACAATCCTTGGTTTATCCTCAGCGCAGCTGAAGGCACAGGCTCCAACTCCAGCCCGGCTCCCAAGTGGAGGGACCATGGCTTCCCACTGCTCTTGCTGACACAGCCTGGCCACATCTCAGAGCTGGTCTGAGCACCCACAGCCAGAGCCCCAGGAAGGGCAGAGACACTGCAGAGCCTGTTGATGCTCTCAGGGCCTCAATAGAGAGTAGGAACTAAGACTGCTGAGGCTGCCATAAGGTGCCATAGTGGCCCTGTATTTTGTAGCATCCCAGAATCATTCCCACAGTGTTTCCATAGGAAAGTAGAGTGGGTGCTAAAGAATTATCATACTCTTCAATTTCTCCTGAATAAGACTGTAAAGCCAATGACAATATTAAACTCTACCTGTATGTAGAGCTAAGAGTGTCTGTAATTGTTTCCAAGACCACATTTCATAGAATCATGGAGTCATAGAATCATAGAATTGTGGAGTCATAGAATCATGGAATCATAGAATCATAGAATCATAACATGGCTTGAGTGGTAAAGGACTTTAAAGTCCTTTAAACTCAAGTCCTTTAAAGTCATCTAGTTCCAATCCCTCTGCTGTGGCAGAGATACCTTGCACTGGACTGGATTACTCAAAGCCCTGTCCAACTTGGCCTTGAACACTTTCAGGGATGGGGTATCCCCAACTTCTCTGGGAAACCTGTTCCAGTGCCTCACCACCCTCACAGAAAAGAATTCCTAATATCTAATCCACACCTGCTGTCTTTCAGTTTCAAGCCAGTTCAGTTTGAAGGACACATAGTGATAGCCTTAACCTTCTAAACAGTCCCTCACCAGCCTTCTTGTAAAACTCCTTTAAGTACTGGAAGATTTCCATAAGTTCTCCCTGGCACCTTCTCTTCTCCAGGCTGAACAGCCCCAGCTCTCTCAGCCTGTCTCCATAGGAGAGGTGCTTCAGCCCTCTGATCATCATAGTGGCCCTCCTCTGCACTCAGTACAGTAGCTCCACATCTTTCATATGTTGGGGGCATCAGAGCTGGATGTGATTGTTAAAGTTCACTGACTATTTGAGTTGCTTTGCTTTTAGAAAACCAGAATTTAAACACACACTGTACTTTGTTGGTTTTGCAAGCACAACCCATGTAGGACTAATACACTGTGCAAATACAAATTACTTACAGCATGATTTTAAAATATTCTTCATCTTGTGTCAATACTGAGGTCTGTACATATTTTTTACACAGGCAGATTTGTATAATTATATATAATTTATTGTGGTTTCATACAACATGAATTTGTTGATTAAAAGCAGGGGGGAAATGAGCAGAGAACTGCACAATCATTAGTTTATTGAATGCTTTGAGAAAAATTACTATTACAGGGAATAATGTAGAAATACAAGGAAGTGTTCACAGGAAAAACAAAAACAAAAACACACAAACAAAAGATCTGAAGAGCAGCAAGAAAATCAATATGAAGTCACAAATCCATGGTGTATGAAAACTTCTGGTTCTCCAAGTGATCAGAGAAAAAGCAAAAAGGACAGAGTTTGCATGCATGAAGACAATGCAATGCCCTATTCAAAACTGTTGGCAGCTTCTTAAGAGAAAATCTGGCCTCTTCACAGATGCTCATTAAGCAGCACCCTCTATTACCAAGAAATATATATAATGTACCATCAAATAGCAAGAACATAAAAAATACAGAAAAACAGACCTGCATTTTTAATTTTGATAGATTTTCTTTCTCCTTTGTACTCCTTGATAAACTAGGTAGAGAATTTTAAGTGTTCCTCAAATATTTAGGGTCAATTTTTCTATTAATGTTTGCGTAAGTTACTGAGCAGATGCCCTGGTCTACAATATTTAGAGGCTGTTACTGGAAATTAGTCCCTGGCACACCTGTGTCAAACCAGTATAACAAAAAGAATGAAAAGGTAAGTGCTGAAGCAATCTACAAGGATGTGCCATTGTCTCCTAGTCAGATAATATTCAAATCACATGCCTTTAAGTAATAAGAGCAACAATAAAAGAAGTTTCTAGAACTTTCCAAAGTCTTTCAAGTAAACCTTCACATATCTTTGAATTTTCTTGGTCAAGGGTTTGCAGTCTCTTAACAATAAGTGGGGCGGGGGGGAGGGGGAGTATTAATTGCTTCTGCTTTCTGGCCCAAGGAAGTAGGAAGATCACATACAGAGCTGCAAGACGAACTTCACAAAACTGGAGTCAGATTTTTCAGGTGTTTAACAGAGAAAGACAGGATTGTCACTGCTCATCACACAGCCTAAGCCAAGGGAGGACCCTGTTTCCTTTACGCATTCACAGCTTGGTCTTGTTCAAACCTATCCTTTGAAGCCATAATTTTGAGAACTATTTCACACATATCACCTTCTGTCAGTAGGTGGGACAGAAGTGACCCAAGGACCTCTGCTTTCCTTGATGGCTGAGCTGGCAGGAAGCTAATGAGGCTTCTGCTTTCCACCACCTCCTCAAAATAGAAGCAGATTTGTGATTAATTATCAATAATCTGTTTTCTGGCTTTCTAGAACAGTACAGATGTGCAGTGGTTTTTTTACTATAGGTGTGTTATAAAATTATAATCTACTCTTCCTCAGCATTCAGGAGTGTCCAGAATCAAAGCCCGTATGGCACCTACTTTATGAGCATTCTTCTGAGAACATCTGTTTAAAGTGCCTGCCTACCCTAGCCACTTGTAGATGTTGTTAGTTGACTCAGACTTTCACACAAGATTAAAATCATAACATTTGCCGAATTTTGTATGATAGATCCTAACTTTTAGACAGAAATTCCCTCAAAACTGACTGGAAAATACACTGACAGCCCATACTTTAGACCTGTCAATTGATGTTTTTCACCTGACTTCTCCATAAAGTGTCAACACAGAGCTGTAGTCACTCAGAATGGTGTGCTTCACTTTTAGGCCACCCATTTTACAGATATGCTAAGCGCAGCCCCAAACCAGGGACAAAGTCTAACGGTAATTTAATTTGTATGTCCTATTTCACCTTCCTGAAATACCAACTTGTTTTTAAATTGGTGTGTTTAAAATGCAGACAGAGGAGACTGTTCCTTCAAAATTTTAAGAAAATTTCTAATCATGTCTTTGAATTAAAGGCTGCAGACTTACCTGTACTTAAAATCTGAATATTTACATAGGGATTGTTTAGAGGTTTTTTTGTCTTTTTCCTTATTGCCTCGATACCTTCTTGATGACAGCTTTGCACAAACTTTAAATCTTCCAGGACTCTCAGACACTAGCCATGTTTTTGACACAAATTCCTCACTTTGATAATTTCTTCAGGTGAATTGTTTTAGGTCCCAGTTCTGTGAGAACTAATTAAATAATAATTTCTTGTATATCAGGAATTTAATGGAGGGTTACCATCAACTTTGCTGTATTGTTTTGCTGTTTTATTTCATGGGCAAATTGGTGCTCCAATTGATAGAGGGTTACTATTAATTGTGGTTTAGAGAGCTTCTGTGCAGCTTTTTTGCCCTGCGTCTATTTCACAGCCTGGCCAGTGGCAATGACATTCCCTTGCCAGAAACACAGGAATGGTACATCTTCTGTCAATAGGTGTTTGTATTTAACATCTTTAACTCTTTTATATAAAAGACTCTTCTTGGTTTCTTTCATTTCAACAGAAATATAAACAAAAACAAAACCAAAAAAGCCTCTTTGGACATCTTTGTCAATTTTACCAAATTCCATTCATATGGAGAAATACTTATAGATAAGTTTATAGCTGTTTCTCAGTCAGACAAGTGCTAAGTCATTACTCATTAACCATCTAGGTTGGATTAGTCACGCTTTTAGTCACAGGTATATTTTTTCCAGCGGCATAGGACTCCATAGAAGAAATCTGAATATTAGCAACTTTGCTTTGAGCTGTCTTTGCATAAATGGGCAAGGCGATAAGGATTGTGAGCTGAGATGCTTTAGTTTCGTGGTTGAGTCCATAATCCCGGTTATCACAGGCAAGCTCTATAAGTTTGAGAAGGTAGATAAAACCAGCGTACAGGGATTTTGTTGTTTCTTCCACCTACGCAGCTGGGAGCATCCACAGTCACTCCCGTCAGGGCTGTAAGTGAACCCTACCTAGCTACAATCCTTGCCATCTAACAGTACAGAAGCTAGACTGCACAAAACACTGATAAGAGTATAATACACATCATTCCACCGTAGGCACAGATGCAGACTAAACATTCAAGCAGTCCTTTCTATCTCAAATATTCATTAACCAGATAATATTTAAAAGCATCAGATAATGAATTAAGAACCCAGTGCCTTGCCTTACCTTGCTAGTTTTTCACACCTTGTGCCTGTATGGATTAGCTAGTACAGGTTAAGTTAGGATGTAAATTTCAAACAAGAGAAAATATTGTCTCTCAATATATTTCCAGCACAGACTTCAAAATAAAGTTTTAGCATGGAAGGCAACTATCAAAAGCATAGATCTGAGCTGGGCATCATTATCTTAAAGCAGGACAGCTTCACTTGACCAGGGTGCTAATAAAAAGCTTTCTGTTTTATACTTTGTTCTTGAGCTTAATATTAATTTTCTTGGACCTTATATGTGCCATGGAAATTTTTCCCAAGCTTCCTGCTGACAGTTTTCCATAAAAGCACATGGGAATCAGCAGACCAGGCTCTTCCATTATCTGTGATATTATACAAGTGCACTTCACCTTTCCAAGGATAATTATTCTCACTGCTAAAACCAAATAACAATATTCTGGCTCATTCTCCTTGGAGATCTCCAGAGGAGGACCAGCCTTACAAATACTTAGAGAATTGTTGGTGGATCCCTTGAATCATACAAATTAGGTAAATACTGCACCCTTAAACACCCTGTTCTCTTGTAGAATGTGTCAGGTTTCATTCCATCGCTCTCTGCTTGTTCCACATTATGTCTTCATCTTAGATAGAGAAAGTAAAGTCCAGTGCTGAAAAGACTGTTTCATTCAAGTTTCAGCAATTGGAAGAGAAAGGAATCTCATGGTGTTGAAACTGCACTATTTCCAATAACCATTTTTTTATAATAGAAAAATTCTGCTTTCAGAGAATGCTTCCTCATAGCCCACTCTCAGTGTTGCATTGGCTGTGTTTCCAGAGCCCTTCAGCTACCTAAATTTTTAAAGCACTTACAACAGAACTTACTCTTTACAGAAGGTTCATATCCAAAGAGTAGCACTGGAGAGAATCTGCTGAAATAACTTCCCCTACTCTGACAACCTGAGAGAACCTCTAACCATTTTTGTAAGATGCATTCTCCATGGGAAAGTGCTTAGAGAGCAGAGGAGTCTGCCTGGCATTCACTGTCCTTGCTTAAAAGAGTTCAAAAACACCACCATAGAAAGATACTGAGCTAACAACTGAATAGAGCTAATACAGGGACAGAAACATTTAATAAAACATCCTTCCATTGCAATTTATTGGGCCAGTTAATTGTACTTAAATATTTAGTAAAATAAATTTAATTGCTTTACTATTCTTATTAGTATTATTATTACGACTATTGAATTTTAAGTTATCTTGATAGATAGAATTATCTCTTTTCCTAACAATCATTATCAGTGAATGTACTTACAAATGGAGGGCAACAATCAGCCTTTACATAAGATGAGCTGACAACTGTCATCAAATCTGTTACTGAAGTGGAACTACAGAGTTCTCGGGAAGAGAAGAGAGAAGAGAGTTCTCCTCTCCTCTCAGGAGGCATGTGCTTTCCATTCCAGTGAAAGAGCTTTCTAGGGGAGTGGTGACACTAAGTGCAGTCTCACTAGAGAATAATCTCTTCTGGCAGGCAATAATCAAAACCCTTTGGCAAGCAGCAAGAAGGATCTTTAAGTGGCTTCTGACTTGGAGAGTAAGGCTGCTCGTGACTAATCTATTTCCAGACAAAAAGATACAAGTCGAAAGTCCTCAAAGTCAAAAGACTCAAAAGTCCTGCTTATGCCTCGATATGTTGTCCCTCCAACACATATTGAGGTGGTTGAAGTCCCCCATGAGGATCAGGGCTTGAGAACACGAGGACAGGGCTCGTGTCTGTCCATAGAGGGCCTCATACGCTCATTTCTGGTCAGGCCTGTAGCAGATCCCCACTATGATGTCACCCGTCCCTGCCCTCCCTTTAATCCTGACCAACAGCTCTCAGTCAGCTCCTCATCCATCCCCAGGTGAAGCTCCACGCGCTCCAGCTGGGCAATGACATAAAGGGCAATACCCTCTCCTTGTCTCTCCTCCTGTCCTTCCTAAAGAGCCCGTATCCTTTTATTTCAACACTCCAGTCATAGGAGCCACCCCTCCACATCTCCCTGAAGCCAATAAGATCACAGCCCTGCAGGCATGTGCATGTCTGTAATTCCTGCTGTTTATTCTGTGTGTTTGCACAGAGACCCCAGTGAAGCTGAATTACTGGCTGCAGGGGTTGGGATGACCCTGAGATTATCTCACTTGGTTAGAGCATGGTGCTAGTAATTCCAAGGGCCTGGGTTTGATCCCCCTACGGGCAATTCACTTAGGAGTTGGACTTGATCCTTGTGGGTCTCTTACAACTCAGAATATTTTGTGATTCTGTGGATTCCTGCGCTACTCTTCAGGTGCTCTCTTGCTGACCTGTGATCTCTCTCCAGGCTCTAGGCATCTGTTGCTGGCCCTGGCATCAAATTGTTGGGTTTGGGACAGATTGAGGTTCCACTCCCTTGGTAACTTTCGTTTTAATCCCTCTTGACCAGCTTGGTAGGTCTGTGACTGAAGATAACGCTTTGTCTTCTCTGACAGATGGACCCTGTCAGCCCGACAGAGGACAGGTTTCTCAAAATGAGTCCCATGATCTAAGCTGCAGAACCCCTGGCTGGCACCAGTCCTTTAACCATTTGTTGATCTGCCAGATTCGACTGGTCCTCTCAAACACAGTTCCCTTTGACTGAGAGGGAAACCTACCTGTGTTCCAGAGTCCCTTACTGCTGCTCTCAGAGCTCTGTAATCCTTGATACTTGTCAGGGTGCTCCTGGCAGTATCCCTGGTGCCCACATGAAACAACAGCAGCACATAATAATCAGTGGACTCTATGAGACCTCAGTCTCAGTGACAACCCTGACACGAGCTCCTGGTAAGGAACACTCCTCTCTAGGGGGCACAGCAGGTCAGTAAATGGGCTCCTCTGCACCCCTTGGAATAGAGTTGCCTGCTACTATTACCCATTACCTTTTATTTGTTGTGCTCATTGTAACACAGGGAGCAGATCAGTCTGCATTTGCAGCTCCAGCATCTCTCCTGGATTATGACAAGAAAGGCTGTGTTATCCTTACCCTATGTCTTGACATAACATGCTTTGTATTTCACACTTCAGAGTGAGTTAGGTAACAGTTACCATCATTAGGTAAAGCCCTAATAGACGAGAGGTTAGTTAGAAGGACCTTCCATTCTATATGCATACAGAAAGAACCAACTTTCAGCACACTTACTGCACAAAAATCCTCTTGATTAGATGTGTAGTCATAATTGCATGCAGATCAAAGTGCTAATCATCTTGGCTGACAGCACCAGTGATGCAAAGCACTAATATTCCATCCAATATTCCCTTTGAAAATGCCCTCTGACTATGAAATACAGACATGCTTTGCATTTGCTGGCTTAATGTTTTTGGAGGTTCACAGAGCTGTGTTTCTATCTTACAAGCTTTTCTTGGCACATGTTTATCAATCAGCATCTTTTCATTAAGCTGGCAGCCACTGTAAAAACCATTAAATCTCTGATCAATTCTGTCCTAGGCAATCTGTCCTTCAGTGCAGGTGTTTGCAGAGATGCTTGTACTAAAAGGTCCTTGTAAAACTTGTGGCCCAAAGCTCTAATTCTGCGATGATCTCTCTGTGCAAAGATTCTTGAACCTGTGAAGAATTTATTATTTTGGCCTCTTCCCATACGGAGGTTTCAGGAAAATAGGAACTAATGATAAATTAAGTGATCTGGGATTTAGAGCAACAGTCAAAGAAGGAAAAACACTAACATACTTTTGCATGTTTAGAGTGAAAAAAGAGGACTCTAGCTGCTCTGAGGTATGTTCATGTCAGTGATAACCTGGCAGGTGTGGTGGCAGGGTACTGTATTTTTTGGTACTCCATTCAAAGATTTGGTTTCTAAACAAGTGTAAAAGGCACAGCACTAAATCAGGTATCAGCAAAGCTCGGAGCTTCTGGAAGACACTGCCATGACCAGGCTCATGGGCTTTGTTAGCTTGAATTCTTATTACAGGTATTTCATGATAAGAAGTTGAAAGGTGTTTCCAGAGCAAGGATCAAGCCAGGAGAAAATAAAAACATGAAAAGATTAGAATATTCTGAGGATGAGAATGTTGCTATATATTCATTAGCAATCTAATTATCAGGATAATGAATTGGGTCATGGGGCTATTTAGTGTATATGAAGATTGTCATGATTTAATAATAGGCAATAAAGAAGCAAGCTGCTACAGCCACAATTGTCCAAACGTGAATAAGACTAGTTTGCACTGAAGAAATAATATCTTTTATTAGACCAGCTGACAGAGCTTGTAAAAAACCTGAGCCTTTCCTCCAAGTGGGAAACAAGAGCTTCCATTGTCTGGCAAGCACAAGTGGAGCAGAGCATGCAGCTTGCAAGAGAATAGGTGATAGGATCATTAGGTCCCAGTCTAGGAAAAAAGCAAGAAATATCACCTAAATCATGACAAACATTGAGAAATTACTTCAGGATCAGAAGAGAAAGAAGAAATTTTATTTATTGCATTGACAAAACAATTTTTCTTTGGGTCTCTGACTTTAAGTATCTGGTAGAATTATGAGTTTTAGTTCCCAGGTTTGTCTTTTGAAAATATTTTATAAGTTTCCTCTGAATATCAGGACTGAATTGTCAAAGATGAAGTAGCTGGCCTGTGGAAAAGTTTTTCCCAGTGGTAGCTGTATTTTTATGTCCTGCATCGATTGAATGTGTGAATTCTTTTTAGTACTCAGTGCTGTGTTGTTTTTTCCAAGTAATTTCAGGGGTGCTGTTTTGTGCACTAGATGAAAGTCTAGAGTATACTTGTTTGGGTGTTTATTGTGAGCTATGTGATCTATATTGCTGTGCATTATTAAATAGGATAAACAAAGATCAGCATACTTGCCTCAAGAAAACTCCCTCCCCAAAAGTAATGATTTACACATACTCCAGTGCATTTTATCTCCAAAGAGCACTCACAAAACCGCCTTCATCATTCTAAAGATGATACTCACCAAAAATGAGTGCTCTTCTAAGTAAGTAAATCAGACCTGAATATTGTCATGACTTCTACAATATAAACTAAAAAAAATACAACAAACCTCACTGACTGCACACTTGCACATAGACCGAATATTTTGCTAAGTAAATTTCAATGTATATTGGGTTTAAAATTGAAGTATGCACTAGACTTGAGATTTTTCTATGCTGCACTCTGTGTAATCAAATCATTAAATATGTACAGCCTATTCTGGAAGACACTCATCTAGAATATTCTCTGCCTCTGTCACCCTCACTACTCTCCTGAGCTTTCAAGTACTCTTCCACAGTGTATTAAACTTCTCATCAAAAGCAAGCTTTCCATAAACCAGTGTACATCATACAAGTAGAAAAAACTGACAGCTCATCTCCACAGGCACCGTAATAAATGTCCCATCCGACTGAACCTAGGTCTCCACTCAGATAGCCCTGACTTCAAGTTCTCTCCCTTTTCCATGCTATCATCCTTCCAAACAGTCCATCCATATTTACCCTCTCCCTAAAGGCCCCATTTTTATTGACTCTTGTTCAGTATACGTATGATTATTCCCAAAATTCCTACTTTTGTCAGCATCCCTATCAAACTAGTGTCATCCTTGTATTCTCTATACTTTGCATATCAGTGTCTTGTTCATAGCATCCCATGCAAGAACATAGGAGCAAGAGTCAGTAGTTCTGGCTACAGGCTTAACAGAGCAGTGAGGTTATGATGAGATTAATTGGATTTTATGCTATAACACATAAATACTCACTGGAAGAAGTTGTCCTGGGCCATCTAACATCTTTTTGATCCAAAGTCTGAGTGATTTTTTACTATGTATGGTTTACCTTTAATCTCACACAACACTTGCAACATAGCTCCTTTAGTATTAACCTTTTTTGTTATAATCATTTTAACTGGAATGCTGCAGAGCACATTGTGCCTCATAATGAAATAAGATAAAGAAGATTTTTGAGCTTCAATTCAATGAGAAGCACTGGAAGGATAATAAAAAGCCTTCTCACAGAATCAGCATGAAGACAAAAATATAACAAGGTTTTTACTAGAATTGCAAATAAACTGCATTCAGATACAATTTAGTAGAGCAAAATCAGGGAAGATGGCTGTTCAAAACATTGGAGCAAGGGGAGACGTTGCCTCTAGTTGTTAATGCAATGCACAGAAGACATTGAACAGGTAGGTTACCTACAGGCAACTTTATTAAACAGCACAGACTCAAATGTTCCAGCAACACATGTCCTACGCAAGTCACCTTTCTCTTGTAGTACCATCTATCTTGTTTTATATGATGTCCATAGAAGAGCAGCAGAGCTGGTGAGGGGTCTAGAGAACAGGTGTTATAAGGAGCAACTGACGGAGCTGGGGTTGTTTAGAGCAGAGAAGAGGAGGCTCAAGCCAGACCACATCTCTCTCTAAAAATACCTGAAAGGACATGGTAGTGAGGTGAGGGTTGTTCTCTTTTCCCAGGTCACAGCAGATGAGATAAGAAAGAATGGCCTCATGTGGCACCAGAAGAGGTTTAGACTGGATATTAGGAAAAATGTCTTCAACAAAAGAGTTGTCAGGAATTGGAACAGGATGCCGAGGGAAGTGATCTCTGGAAGTATTTAAAGAATGCTAAGGGACATGTTCTAGTGGTGGACTTGACAGTCCTAGGTTAATGGCTGGATGTGATAATCTTTTCCAGCCTAAATGAATTTATGAGTCTATTGATAACAATATATCAGTGCTTCCCTCCCATCACACAGGATGGAGAATAAAAAAACCTCTTTATTAGACTAATTGGAATAACCTGCTTCCTAGATATTCACTTTTGCAAATACTTGCTGTTGCAGACTAGGAGAGCATGGCCTGCTGCCCTGCCCAGGCAGAGGAGCCCTCTTTCCCATGCTCATGATGAAGTAGCGCACCTTGAAATTTAGTAGTAAATGCAGTGAAAGGAAAATGAACAGGGGTAAATGCTTGGAAAAGGGAAAGATTTTCCTTGCCTTGTTGGTCCATGCAATTATTGCCTTTTTCTGAGGCTTCTGTTGGGGGAAACTTTCAGCAGAAATTTTCATCTTCACAATGCAGTGAAGACCAATTAGGATGTTGCTGCAATTTATAGTTAAGAGGCCAGTAGGAATGTGAGCTTTCTGGACAGTTAGTGACATTTATTGTTCCAGCAGCAGTTTGTCTCCCCACAGGCATAAAAATAATAGAGAGAGTGTACTGCAATTGTGCTGTTACATAAGCTCCTGTAGAAGGTGTGATTGAGATATCTTTATATTAAGGGTAGTAACCAGCCTTGGAGAGATGAACTCCTCTCCACTTTCTCCCTAACATAAAAAGGCAAAATGATTTATTTTGGAAAATTGTTCACTCTTAGTATTTCTTGTTTGTGAGTGGAAAAATACAATAACTGCCACAGAACTACTAAATTCTAATATTTCCTGTATTTCCATCTATCTTCCTTCTGCAGCTCTCTTTTGTGCTGGATTGGAAACTCAAGAGTCACAGCTTCAGCTTAAACTCCAGTTACAAAGAGCAGAACATTTATAATATTAATTATTTTTCTCATTCCAGTGTTCTTAGGAATTTAGATCAAGAGAGTTTTTTGACATTTGCTTGCACATGTCTTTCAGAAACCATAAATAAATGTTACTGAGACCTTCATTATTTCTGACTGTTCTGGATTTGCAATAAAAACAATCCAATACATGACATATTGACTAGGGAGAACATTTATTTTTTCAACCAGTCCTGTTTAGGCAAATCAAAATGGGTTTTTTTTTTGATGGGGAAGCCTGTTGCCAAGTGTTTTGTTGCAGTTTGATGGAAGGCTGGCCAATACTGCAAATGAGATCAAGCAGAATCTACCTATCTAGTTATCACAATAAATGTACAATAGTTTATCATATTATTGCTACTGGAAGGCGGTTCCATAATCTCTCCCCTCTGGTGGCTAGGAATATACCTTTTTCATTTTCAGTCTAAGTATATGTTTTATGTATACCTTGTTCTTGCACCGATATTTCCTTAGTTTAGATAACCATTTCTCCCTCAGTCCTGATACCCTCCCGATATGTCTAGACAAAACCACAAGTTGTGTATGGGTTTGTCCTACTCTCAGACTTGCTTTGAGGCTAAAGAATCCACATTTTATTAGTTGTTCATCTGAGAGGGTCTTCCCATTTTTTTTTGCATCCCTTACTTTTTCCGATTGTATCTTTCATTAAAATGAGATCAGGCTTCCTACCACCTTGCACTAGTTATAATCTCACCTACTTCTTTCCATTAAATACCAGCCTCAGGATAAATGGGAAGTTAAAGCCTGAAATTCATTTTCTCTGAACTTTTCAGGTAATTATCTAGTCTCTGTTACATGTTCAATGACAGAAGAGTAAATTGTCCAGAACTGGCAGATAGAATCACAGTTTTTCTGTAAAAAGGGGAAACTGCTGCGTTGTAACTAGCCAGGCTTCCCTAACTTGGGCCTGTCACCATTTCTGGCCTCCACAAAGTTCTCTCACAAAAATTCATTTTTGCATCAATTTGTATGTAATTCTAGATAGTGGTACGTAGTCAAGCATGAAGCAAATCCTGAGGACAGGACCAACGCCTTATTGAGAAATTCCCAAATTCTGGGGAGTTGTTTAAAACTGAACTTTTGGTGGAGAGCAGTATTTCTCGGGGACAAAGAAACCTGATCAAATTATTGTATACTGGATTACATTTAGGCTTATTCTGCCTAAAGGATTACTCCAAATACCACGTGAAGACGTCAAGGCTTGATCTTCTTTTGGCCATCAAGAGCATGTGATTCAAAGGATTTGGTTTTGTGTTAATTTCCTGATTAAAAGTTTGATTTGACTATGCCATCAGGTTTTGTTTTCTACATAATTTTGGCCTTCTAAGTTACAAAGATTCATCAGAAGTGGAGTACTATAAAATGGAAATGAAGAGAAATAACTATCTGTGTGAACTCTTTGTCTGTGTTCCTAATACACCTGTAAATTTTTATCTGTTGGATCTTAAAATTATTTTTTTTTTTTTTAGATGAGAACTAATGGAAAAAAACCTGTTCATTTATTCCAATTCTTAGTGTAGAATTGATGACCCATTATGATAAATTGTACATAGGTTTTGAAATTTCAGCTGGTATAGACATTCTTCCCTACTTCACAGTCTGTTCTCTCTTTTGACTTTTGTATGTTACAAAGGTCAACTAAGTAATTTAGTAATTTTAGAGGAAAGAAATCTTACCATTAGAAGCAGCAAAATTTGTACGATACCAGTTTATCTGTATGTCTACTATGTGTTTTATTCAATGACCTTTCCATATAAGCAGTTTTAAAAAGACAGTGTCTAAAATGAAAACTGTATCCCAGAGTGTCATTTTCATTTTCATATCTGCTAGCACTGCTCTCATTCACATAGTGCCAGTGGGTTTTTTCACATTTTTTTCTTGGTCTGCTTTACAATATCTTTGGTTTTTATTTCAGGCTTAAAGTTCAAATATTAAATTTGCCAGGCTAAAGAATGAAGACTGTTGGTGACAATGTGTGAGATGCTATAGATCCAGTAACACTGGAAGTGTTATAGAATGTTTATGGTAGAAGCTACTGGATAGTTTTATGTCAAAGATGCGAAACAGCAATGACACTGAAAAGAAAAACAACTTTTAGAAATTCACCGAGAGATTCCAAGCGGATCTATAACAAATGAGGCAGAAAGCATCATCTGTCATAAGAAAAAAGTACTTGAAAGGACAAGGGTCTTGCAAAGTGCTGATTAAATGTAATATGCTACGTGACAATGCACAAATGTGAAATGCTTCAGTGAAGAAGATGAACAACAGGTCCTCCACTGCATCACAAAAGCAGATTATTCCTGCTGAGGTCCATTATCATTAAAGTTGTTAACATTTGTGTAACAGAACATTAAGAAGGAAAAAGTAGGCAAATAATACCATGAGAGGGATGATCCAGACTCCAAATGTTCTAAAAGACTGAAAGCTCTGAATTACTTGCATTCACCAAAAACAATCTCTTTTCTAGTCCCACTTACTAACAAGTCAGCAAACCTAGCTCTGTCTGGGAAGTATCATGAAAGATGCTAAATAAAAGGTTCAGCCATGAACCACATCCATCACAAACTGAAGGTCAATTTGAAGTAATGCTTCATTTTACCCCTACCAACCCAGGAAAATTTATTTTATATCCAGGATAAATTTGACATAGATTATCTTGTGTTACAAAAGAAAGAGTTGAAAGCAGCCAAACCAAAAGAAATAAATATCCACACAATTTTACAAGGAGCTGATTTACAGACAGGAGTTGACATTAAAGTACACATAAGTTCTGGTATTCTCTACCTTCAGTTCTGAATCAGCACTCAATAAACTTTTGTGCTGAAGGATTAATCAAGTTCATTAGCTAGGACTGGAAAATTGATAATATTATTTTGTCATGACAGCTTCTACAGCCACTTGTGAATAAAGTCATCCACGAAAGCATCTGACATTTATCCGGAAGTTAATAACTATCAGTGTGAAGTTCACTGAATACTAAAAGAGATGGAAGAGAAACTGCAGTTTATTCATTAACTGGAGAAACTGTCAGAGCCCTGAACTTCCAGAAACTTGATTTGAGCTTAATTCACTCCTATGGCCCTATCTTAGGACAAAGTCTACAGACCCAAGGAGACATTAAGCTCAGGGAAACATCCCTCCAACGTAAATGAAATGCAGTGGTCAGATTGCATTCATTGCGCTGCAGCCTGAAACATCATCAGTTAATTTTATGAAGATTAAACAGAGCTTAAGAAGCATCAGTGTTGTTTTTTCCAAACCAGTCTCCAGTGCTGCAGAAAGGCTGTAATGCCTGAAATATAGATCTAGAAGGATCTAGAATCACAGAATATCTCTAATTAGAAGGGACCCATAAGGATCATCAAGTCCAACTCCCTGTTTCTCACCTAAAACTAAACCCTATGACTAAGAGCATTGTCCAGACACTCACTGAATTCTGATGAGAGTGGTGCCACGACCACTTCCGTGGGGAGCCTGTTCTGGAAACTGACCACCGTTTTGTGAAGAACCTAATGGCAAGCCTAAATGGCAAGCCCTGATGCGACTTCATTCCTTTTCCTTTTCCTGGTCACCAGAGAGAGGAGCTCAGCACACCTCTGCTCCACTTGCCTGTTGTGAGAAAGTTAGTGACTGCAATCAGGCTGCAATCTTCTCTTCCCCAGGCTGAATAAGCCAAATTACCTCAGTCACTCCTTGTAAGTTTTGTCCTCACAATCTTTCACCATCTTTGTTGCCCTCCTCTGGAAACAGTCAAATAGTTTAGTGTTTTCCTTATATTGAAGAACCAAAAATTACACACAGTACTCAAGGTAGGGCTGCACCAGAGCAGTGTACAGTGGGAAGAAAGCGAAGCAAGGTGACACCCTAACTATGGTTCATGGATCAAAGAAGAAGCATCTGTTACAGACCTTTCCTTGCTTCTATCAAAAATAATCAAGACTGGATTACATTTTGCATTCTGATCTATTATGTTGTCTCAGTCAGACGAGATAGACCAGACTACATGCCTGCTCTCAGTATCCCAGCACCAAAGATGCCTTTTATCCTTCTCCCCTATGAACCAGACACAATGTAGTTTTGACATAGACAATGATGAAGAATAGCATGAGACCTCTAGAATATATCTTCATTCTCCACACTTCATTCTCAGAATTAATACCTTGTGCAACATCTGCAATTTCATATCTGAGATGTTACTTTTTGAAAACTGTGCTAAGAATCTAATTGAATTATCTACTCAAGGATAGTGGGTAGATGTATCAATGCTGAAGTTAGCCTTCATAAAGCAATACATGAGGCACAACTCTAGATGTATGGAAATAATTCTTTTCTTGGTTACGAGATGATTACCTTGTTGATGGGTTTCACTTGGAAAAGGCATTATAATTCATCAGCAGTGATGATATCTGCAAAATAAATGTCAATGTTGTAATTTAAAATTATTTCCATGAATCGTGAATTTCTGTGATTGCATGAACTACTGCCAAGACAAAACATTCTGGTCTTCTTACATTTGTATCAGCCTGGAATTAGAGCAGCCTTGAGAGAACAAGGCTGATTACCCCATTGCATCTCTCAGCTGCGTTGGATTTTGTATGTAAATTAAACTGAGGATTATACATACCCAGTGATAATCTAATAGTTCCTTATACCTGCTGTTCCATTTCCTAAATATAGGTGTGTCTCAATTTAGCTGGGACGTTCAAGCCCTTTGTGAGAATCTCAGTGTATCTATTAAGGAGTTAATACTGATACTCAGATTCTGGGAGGCATTAGGATATTCATTTTACAACTATTGATGGCTAGACAGTATTAACGTGGTATCTGAGATGTGATTCTGCCATATAAATTGAGAGAAAAATCATAACATTTTTATTTAAATTCAGATGTTCAGATGCTTAGTGTTTAAAAAACAAGGCAGATGTTGAAGCCTTGCTTGAAATGCTTTAGGGTAACTGGTTGATGTCATGAAGTGTCCATTCAGAACAGAGCTATCAGGACTGTATATTTCTCTCTGCAAACTATTGACAGAAATGTGGAAATGTTCCCTGCTGTAGACGTCTACCTCGCAGTGATTCCTGATTCATGAATGACAACTGAGTATTAAAGTTAAAACATAAAGGAAAGCCAGCTACTTGTATCTTCTATGTAGAGAGGGCAAAACTTTAAAGGGTAGCCTCAAAGTTTTCTTAACTTTTTGGACTCGGGTTTGTTTCTAACATTTATGTCCACTACACATTCCTGATTATGTGTCCATTGTCTTTTGGCCTTCAATAACATGTCTCCAATCAAGCAAATTTTGCCAAGCCTTTTGTTATGTGATACCGTAACAGGAAGACTGAGAAAATAAAATATGTATTTGGATTTTTTGCTTGCAACAGAGTTTTTTAGCTTCTAATATAGTTATAAAATGGAAAAAAAATTGTCAGTGATAAATAATGGCTTATAAATTTTGCTACTACCATGAAGCCTAAAGCAAAACAGAAAAACAATGAATTACTGCTAGATTTTTGCGTGGGACACAGATATTAGAGATTAAATTACTTGTATTAAATGAAAGTGTACAGGCTGTGGACAGATTCAGTCAGGGAAGAAGATTGACATAGAGAGCAACTGCAGCAGAAAAAGTAAAAGAAAATCTGAACAAGGAAAAGCTACTGGGAAACACTGTCTTTTAATTAATAAGAGAATCAATCACTTTCCACTGCAATTCTGTGGAATATCAACTTTAGAAGAGTTGTTTGAAATCTTGAGGGAAAAGGCTTTGAGTAATCAATACAAAAAATATGTTTTTTTCTTTTTTTTAATAGTGTTTTCATTCTAATATTGGACATTGATCTAGTGACACAAGGGGAGCCAGCAGAGAAACACGTCTGTAGTTTCTAAAGGCTCAGATGTAGCTGATGAGTGGTCACGTCTGAGGACTATCAAACCACCATTGTTGCCAGAGCTACAGGTGCTCTGAGCAGAGGTTCCAGAGAACTGGAACTAAGACAGGGAATACTGTTACCTGAGCAGACTGCTAATGTACAGAGCTAGACAAAAGGTATAGGGGTTAACAAGAACAAATGCACTTGCATATTTTCCCTGGCTTGCTTTACAGAGTCATGGAATCACAGACCGGTTGAAGTTGGAAGGAAGCTCTGGAGATACCCAAGTCCAGCTCCCTTGCACAGGCAGGGACACATTGAGTCAGTTGCCCATGACCATGCTCAGAGAGTTTTTTAATATCTCCAAGGACTGAGACTCCACAACTTCTCCAACTAACCTGTACCAGTTCTCAGACATCTTCACAGTGAAAAGAGTGTTTCCTGATGTTCAGAGGGAACCTCTTGGGTTTCCATTTGTGCCTGCTGCCCTGTCACTGGGTACCGCTGAAAAGGGCCTGTCCTTCATGCTCCTTCCCTTCAGATGTTTATGTGCATGGATGGGATCCCCCTGATTTTTCTCTGCTCCATACTGAGAGTCTCAGCTCTCTCAGCCTTTATTCACAGCTGAGATGCTCCAGTCCCTTAATAGTCTTACTGACCTTTCACTGGACTAAGTCCAGTATGACTGTATCTCTCTTGTACTGAGGAGACAGAACTGGATGCTGAAGTGTGCATTTCAAATAAGATGCAAACTTTTGATCTGAGTATACTTGATAAAATTAGTAGCAGGATTCTTCAGACTGGGCATTCCTTCAAAGCATTTCCTTTGCTAAATGTAGATTACAATGCAGTAGAGATCAAGAGATTTCCCAGCCTTTGGGTTCCATGGTTTTAATAGTGCCATCTGATTAGCAGGAGAGATTTTTGAAATTGTTCGTGCATCTGGGGAAAGTACATAGCTTGATAAATAAATAAAGTTTTGTGTTGTTGTTTTCCTTGATGTGCAAAGTTCACAGATGTTCATTTCAAACAGAAAACGGGCATCATGATTAAAGCACAATGTGTGCTCTTTTATTTGGCTAGAGGTAGAAATGCAGGTGAATGGTGTCACACAGTGATATAAATATTGCAGAATAAGTTATCTGAGAATTTTTTAGAAGGCTGCCATTACTTTTGTATTGGGGATTTTCAAAAGAAATACAAGTTGGAGAAAACATTTGTTGATGCTCTCAGTCTGCTGCCATTATTGCCTCAGTAAAACTCTCACTGGCTGATAAACAAGTGCATAAAGCAATGCTTTTGGAAGTCACGACTACAGGTGTGTACTATTGCAAATACCTTGTGGACTGTGAATTTCAACTAAAAATGAAGTATTTTGTTTCATCAGAGCAAATTAAGAGTATAATGTTCACTTCCAAATCATTCAGGATGGACACTCAGACCCCAGTGGTTCCACATGACAGCAGAATTTTTGAGACAGAAATTGTCAAATGACAAGTTCTGTGGGGGAAGTTGGAGCAGAGCACTGAGTGACTATTAATATGTTCTGAAATATTTTAATATAGAGAAAGTACAATTTTTACAGAATTTAATTTTTGGCCACTGTAGACATATATTTTCCCAAAGACAGAACATCTTCTAGAGATCAAAGAATGTGAAGAACATACAGAAGATCAGATTCATTAGCTAACAAAGGTCTTAAAATATTTCCTAGAAACTCCTGTTTGTGGATAAATGCCAATGGCAGGGATTACTCCTCACTGCAAGGTAAAAAGAAATTTAGGTTAAAGATGTCTAAATGTGTTAAGAAGTACCTGTGTTTACCTGAACATGATTCAATAACCATGTACTCAGCACCTAGATGGGTCTGTTGAAATTTGATTGTGATATTTTGTAGAACCAACATAGTTTTGCTGGTAATATAATACCTGCATTGCTGACTACATAACTTTTGTAGTCTTTCCTTTGATCAGTGAGAACTGGTAACAGAAGAACAAAAATCAGCTTATGATACTCAGCTCATCTAATCTGCAGGTAAGACTCAGATACTCACAGAAGTTCAGCCACATGAGGTAGGAGTGAGTCTGCTGAATCTTGTGTGTCCCACCATGTTTGAGTTTCATAGAATCATAGAATCATAGGATCATAGAATCATAAAATCATAGAATAGCTGGGGTTGGAAAGCACCTTAAAGGTCATCCTGGAAGAGTATCCCTGTTCCTCTTGTGTATCACTGGATCACCTCTGTGATGAACCAGTTCTCCCAGAGTACTCTGTAGAGAAGCTCATGGGCCTGGACATTCAAAGGCTTCTCTAACTGACTATTTACTCAGTCAAGGTATTTGAAGATGAAAGTGTGAATGACACTTCTATTCTGGCTTCCTTCCAGTATTCTTTTTGAATCCTATCATACTCATTGGGGTTTCGAATATGAAAATGGAATCTCAAGAGAACTTGTTAATCATTTTGTATTTCCTGTAGCTGGCACTTACTCTGTTAGGCAATCCAGGAGAAATTATTTGTTGTATAATCCATGAATAAAAGTCTCCTTTTAGAAATTGCTAATATTTATGTCTTATTATCTCTGGCATTAGATGCAAGATTTACCTGTAATATCAGAATGACAGTGAATTAGTATGGAAATAAGATTGCTGTGGTGTTCCCATACTGTGTCTGGTCCCTGTCTCTTCAAGAAGAAATAGAAACAGCACACATGACAACCTTACCGCCTTGGCAGACACTTGCTAAAGCCACTCAAACTCTGAGAGGGCATGAAAACCCTCAGAGTTTGTGTTTTGTTTGTGTTTACTCTTAAACTAGATATTACTTACAATACAGTTCATCTTTAGAACCAGTTATATAGTTGGCAACTTGGAAAGGTCTTTGTCAATTGGTGTATTTATTAAAATCAGACCATTTTTTAATTCTCTTTTTCTGCTGTTTCAGTCAAGGTTTAAATGGCTCATATTTACTTGACTCTTATTGTCCTTGAGATACAGCACAGAGAGCTTTAAGATCCTGCTGCTGGTTTTTCGTTATACCACAAAGCACTAAAGCTATTGGCCTTCTTCCTGATGTTATTTATCTTCTATGGTTGTCGTGCATTCACCTGGATGATCTTTCCAGATCTCCTCTTTGCATCAGAGAATGAAAGTAACCTTTCCTATAATTGTTTTTTCAAGGAAAAGAGGGGCCTATTTCTCAGTGGGTAATAAATGATGGTAATCGTCTGATTCCTCCCATAATGCATAGCACCCTCTTTTCGGACAAGAAAAAAATAATAATTCAGGAAAAATAATTAGAAATTAAATTGCTTCTGAGCATTTCTCTTACATTAAGAACCTCTCTCACCCTTAGTTTTCTGCTGGACATATCTAATCTAATCATCAGCTGTCACTAAGTAATTGAATATCCTTGAGTTTGAACTATTACAGGGACAATGATATATGCCTGTTCCTGTTACTTTTGACTTCAGAAAGAGATGGCTTATATGTAATTGCCCCGCGTGGTTCAACATCCAAGCTCACTTTGCCTGCCAGCTATATATATGCATATAAACACACACATTAACACAGTGAAATCGATGACAGCAGAACATACTGCAGATTATAATATAGGAATATGTGTATTTATAATGTGTGTAGTATTTTCTATTCCGTTTATACATACATTCACCTCTTTTGGATAACTCATTGTGTTGGTTTGACCCTGGCTGGACGAAATGTGCCCACCAAAGCTGCTCTATCACTCCTCTCCCAAGCTGGACAGGGGAGAAAAAACAAAGGCTCATGGGGCAAGACAAGTACAGGGAGCAATCAGTGAGAAATTTCCATCATAGGCAAAAGAGAGCTGACTTGAGAAAACATCAATTTAATTTATTATCAAACAAATCACAGCAGGGTAATTGAGAAGCAACAGTCCTTGTGGGCCTGTTCTTAACTAGTTAGTTCCAGGCAGAGATGCATTCAGCATATTGGTAGGTTAGAGGTGCTTGTCTCTCCCTAAACCTTTTTTTTTTAATTCTTATACTCAAATAAAATGTGCTGGATTTCTCACTGATACAATTAGAAGTTATAGGGTTGAGAAGATATTCTTCCTGGCATCTACTCCTTAGTGCTAAGATACATCATGGCATTTAATTGACCTAATGCCCTTAGCCACAGATTTAATACACTTCCACATGTAAATTTTGCCAAAATTCATGCTATTTCAGCTCCTACATTGCAAAGACAAAAATTAACGTGGTGATTAAAAAGACAGCACAGATTTGCAAATTTAAGCATTTCAGTGATAGCGTGACAGTATGGGTACAATTTTTGTCCAACAGTTTATCAGAGAGAAGTGTCCCTCTGCATGGTACATATGGTTAGCTGGGAAAATAGAGACACGTTGCTGAGAGAAGTGGAGGAAACTAGCCAGGTGAAAGTATAACATAGGCTATGGAAGAAGACTGCTGTGATACAAGAAAACTTTAGTTCATCTAGTTACATTGTACTGTAATTACTAGCAATCTGGATCTCCTATTTCCAGACTCTAACTCCTAATGCTTAAATTCTCTAAGCTACTACAGTAAAATCTAGACACAGAGAGTTGCAGATTAAAAAAAAAAAAGCTTGGTAGATTATTTAAAGACAGGCAAATAATACATTGTTTAATAGAGTCCTGAATCTCTTCTTTGACAGGCATGACATTTTAGGCACCTAGGGACAAGCCAGACTAGTCATGGCTTCACTCATGAGCAATGTTATCCTCTGCTGCTGCTGCTCACATTTTATATAATACCTTGGTGACTCACCAGTGAGTTAAACAGATCACTATCTTCTGCAGTCTGGAACTTAGGCACAAATGTTCCATCTACACCTTATGTGCATAAATCTGTCCTTTATGGGATATCTCCCCTGAAGAGATAGGGAATTTTCTATCTTATCAGTGTTTTTTCATGCATTTTTATTTTAACACCAACATAGTAGACCTTATTTTGTTCATTTTCACTGCCTGTTTAACTTTGTAATGTTGCTTTTACCAGCTTGTGCTGACAGTCTTTGAATCATTGGTGCTTTCCATTAAATCAGATTTCCATGATGCAAGGCAAGATCCTGGATCAAGTTACCACCTGATATGCCTTTCAGTATTCTAATGAAATTATTAAGGCTACTTGCATGCTGAAAGTAATCTAGATGAACAACTGTAGGAACAAAGTTAAAATTTTACCCATGGCTCAACAAACGGAAAATCGGAGAATGCTATTAGGGAATGTACATAGAGTTAATTATATTTACATTGTGAGGTCAAATGAGTCCTTCTACACATTTATTTTGACTCCTTTCCCTCTATGAATTTAGTTGTCCAGTAAACACATGCACAATGTAACTGCTTGTGCAATGCCTGGAATAAGAAATCTGATCTTTAGATATATTTGCACTGAATGAAACGTATTTTAAAAGTCATGTATGCTGTACACAGACACAGAGAGGAACGGCAAAACAATTTTAGGCATTTTGTGTTGAAGTCAGGAAGGTTAATTTGTGCAAGTGTGCAAAGTTTGGCCAATAAGTAAAGTTTGGTCCAGGAAATCCCCTGAAAATTAGAACCTGAAGATATCTTTTGGCTCAAGATAAATTTAAAATAAGCACTTTATAATTTTTTGAAAGATATGATTGCACAAGCTTTTTTTTGCTCACTAAATTGAGGGTTTTATTTATAAGTGCATTTAATCACACTGCAGTATATGCCTTAAGGATGTGGAAAAAAATACTGGAGTTATTATCAGATTTAGTTCTATGTCTGTAGTACAATATGCAATGACTTGTCTGAAAAGTTGCTGCAATAAGAAACAAAAAAGTACATTTTAGAGCAATGAATTTGGCATTTCAGAGAACTGTAGATCAACTGTCTTATGGTGCACAGAATTTAGTAAGGAGATGTCTCAACTCTACTTTTATTTATGACTGCAATCATCACTCAACAGTGATAGAAATTTTTGGGATTTCTTTTTAAACCATTGGGGTGCATTCACTTTCTATAATTTTTCAGAGTGTGTATTTTATTCCAAGGTGAACATACCTTGGAATGTGTGAAAGTCAAGTGCTGAAGGCCAAGGGATGAATTTGCCCTGAAGGTTTTCGTTTCATCCACAGAGGCAAAAAGGGAGTATCAGATCTATTCCTGTAAGCCCAAAATCTGCACATTATCTCTTGCGCACAATGGAAGTAACATGTGAGAGTATCAAGTTGAAGCCCATTCCCAGCTTCACTAGGAGAGAAGAATTACAGTAAGTCAAGCCCTGTTACCTGTACTGAAGACAGGCATTTAGCAGTTGAAGACAGCACTGCAGACATTGAGATTCCGTGCCAGGTGGAAGACAGACTTATTGAAGACATTATTAATCACTGAGCATCAGACTGAGCAGCTGTTTGTGAATCTGCAAAATACTCCTCATAGGGAGGCTCAGTTTACTTGGTAGAACAGATGCATTGTATCAGAGGAATCAGTTTAGTGTTTACTAAGTATCCACTCTTCAGTGGAGACAGCTTTATTTTATAATAATTCTAAATGTCTTTCCTCATGCTATAGAAACATCAACTACCAACACATTATGTTCCTCGATCTCACCTAAAACTGTAGTGTATAGTACTAACTTCTGATGAATAAAGATACATAACTGTGTTTTAAGGAAAAAAAAAAACTACCCTGAACTGAATTTCAGTGGCAACTTGGCAATAAGTTTTCATGTATTTATTCAAAAGATCATAATATGAATTTGTAATGGAAATTTAATATTATATCTCCAACTATTTTGATGTTTCTGCTTAGGGCTGGACTGCAGCAGAAGACAAATACAGCTGCTGAAAGATGGACTGACTGATGTATAATGATGTGGTGGAAGGCCCAAAAAAAAATTCTAGCACAGAGTGCAACCTTGACCTTGATGATTTTTGACCATCCTCACCTGAATCAGTATTTGCTCAGCAATCTCCAGTGATGTAATGCCTTTTAATTCTGGCTGAATCTTTCAAAAATCCCTTGAATATTGAATACTGAAGAGTTAACTGAGGAAGTTTAATCAGTGCAAAGATTTATTGCACTAATGAAGCTTATCAGTTGATATAATTGTCTGAAGTATTCATCTACCCAAGCACCATGTAAAAGTTTTGTTCGTTCCTTCAATTGTTCATTTTTTTTCTAATGCTGTCTTAGACACAGTAATGATTCATTTGAAAGAGATCCAAGACAAACATTATTTAAATCACTTGATCTGTTTACTAAGTTGTTGAAAAATTACCAAGAGCATTGTTTAATACATCTTTTTTTCAGTAGCATAGGTTGAGTTAGAGAAGATTTGTAGAAGTCTGACTACATAAGAATGCCGAGAAATAAATGTTACAGTAGAAGGAGCAAAAACAGTGAGAAATATGGTCTGTGTGAAAATTATTTTTTCAGAGGAGTTGACTGAAAGAAAAAATCTGATTGCATAAGCTTTTTTTCAGCCTCAAAATAAAAACTAAAGGAAAAATAACTGTGAAAAAATATAAAAACAGGAATATGTCTTAAAGTGATTCTAAGACCAAACATTTCAATTTCACTTCAGGTAAGTCTGGCAAAACAAAAAAATGGAAATTAAGAGATATCTTTGGCAAACCCTCCCAAAACCAGACATGAGAAGAAACAGTCCCTCACTTTTTACTCAAGACAGCTCACCTACAGTGGATATAGCTCAAATTTATTTCTCTCCTCTGCCTCAAGGAATATAACTTTCCAAGCAGGGTGCCTCAGCTGCTAAAGAACTCACTGAGCTGAGTAGGCTACTCTCCATCTTTTACTTTCAGGCTGGTCGATTTGGTCTAAAACATTTACAAGTTATTTTGATCAGTGACTGGAAACTAAGTGTTCTCACTTGCTATCTCTTTACTTAAATCCCTCAAGCAGCATCCCAGACAGCTCTTCTGATTATTTTTCTCTCTAACTGAATTAATCTTCAATTATTCCATACAAGGTGGAACAGTACAAGAATAAGAAATTAATTGGCCATGCTCAGTCACTAGTATGTGATAATTTAGTTTAAATATGTCTCAGCTCTAAACACAGAAGCACTTTGGTTCAAGGGCAGTCAGTGTTTAGGAGAACCTTATAGTACTGGCTTGGGAGATATTCAGTGGAGTAAAGACTCCCTTTGTCTCTCCTGTTGGTGGCTCCATAACATGAAAGAGGCAGGTTCGTTTTCGTTTTGGCAGAATAAAAACATGAACCAGAATTTCTCATAGGTATTCAAATGATTCAACAATCAGAGAGAGTTGGGAAGCCCTACACACTCCCCGTTGGTCATAGAAATGTGATCTTGAAAAAAGGAAGCTATCTAGATAGCGACCATGCAAACAGATTGACAAGGCCAGACCAGACAACTCACATTGTTCAAGGAATAGTCTGCTTGCAATACAGACTTGAAATCATTTACCTTCTTTCAGTTTATATTTTCCTCAATATTAACATATTGGTCTTGTTCCAAATTTTTCTTCTCAAGGTCAATAATTTATTTGTCTAAACATCTGAGAAACAATCATTTCACACTCAGATGGGTATTTTGAAAATAATATGTCTTGTTAAAGACATCTTAATGATACAGCCACTCCCAGCCAAGGGATATGGAACCAAAGGGAAACTTCCATAACTGTCAGGAGATTTTTGAGGGAGATCATACTCATTTCAGGGTAAGAAAAATAATAAAAATAAATACATTTTAAAGTGATTTTGTGATCAATATTTATTAAGTCTCCTATAGTATGAATAGCTTCAACACTTGTCTTAGGATAAATGTACATAGATTCTTACAGACACAATGTATTTAATTCAAAATATGCTTCTAGAGATAGATGGTAAATAAATCAAGGGGTAAAAAACCGGCATATACCAGCAAAGTGATAAAGGGAGAAAACAAACTCTCAGTAGTACCTAATTAAAGAGGCTTCACTCAGAAAAAAATCCAGATGTGTTTAATGTTTCTATACACTATCCCTAATGCTGGGTAACAATATACTTTTTACAAAACTAATCCATGAAAACTGCTATTAGTGTGTATTAATCTGAACCTGGACAGCTAGATCTTATTCCCTACAGATTTGCCCCAGAATAAAAGGAATTGCATTAACTTCCTGCAATAGTAGCCTGATACCTATTCTAGGCCGCATTGTTTATTTCTATCTATTCTTGCAGTGAATCAATATTTAATTTTCAATTCCTCCCACAGAGAAAGAAAACAAGAAGTGGGAAATGCTTTATCATTCTCATTTTAAAAAAATAATCAGATATACTTCATATAACAGGACTCTAGAAAAATACAATGTTTCCAGGTTGTCAAAGGTAGACTATAGTTGCAAGATAATTTCCTACTGGATTCTTCGTTTGATCTTTTTCCCAAAGGGTTCACAACTTTCTTGTTATTTAAAACATACAAAGAAGACAGATTTTATAAATCTGTCCATAGACAGAAGTATCAATACAGTGCAGATGGAAGATGGATTTTCTCTCTGACATGCAATCTTTTATGATTTATTTGAAATAAGCTGGGCAAAGGCCATTTCCATATCTATATTAACACATTTCCGTATTTTAGCTTTTGTGTTCCTTGAGAAACTACACCTGAAAACAGAAATATTAGATTCAGTGAAAGGCCAAACAGTCTAAACCATAGTTTTTCTACTTAAAACCAAGCCACATCTTATTTAAAATATGATTCTGTTACAAAATAATGTCAGCTTAAGGAAATGACAGATATATCAGTCAGGGCTTCTCTCTCTCTCTTACATTAAAAGTAGGGTGACCAGAACTTCTCTCATTGCAGTACAGTCATTCATACATGCCTCTAATAATTGAGTGATTTTTCCTTTGACTCTTAGTTACACACTATTAATTCCATCAAATAGTGCCTCTATGTCCAAAGCCACTTGTTCTGATTTTCTGAAAATTTAGGACAGAGAGATAGACTGTAAACAGCTGTCTCTGAGTTGAAATGTCATTTTGGCATACACAGCTTAAAGCTTCCCTGTTTGAAGACATTACATTACAGAGAAACAAGCTCACTAGGCCAGTAACAAACCCAGAAAATTCTTATTTCCACATATGCTTAATATAGCACATCCTTCATGATGTGACGGAATACTGTAAAACATAGGGATTTGGTTTTGCTTTGTGGGCAAGTTTGTTGGAGATTGTGGAGCCCAGCTCATCAGATCTCTAACACCAATAAAATTGCTTGCTCTCAGTTGGGGGTTTCAGGCTGAAATTACTCAGCTTCTTTGGAAAAAAAAAAATAAAAATTAAAGGACAGTATCTCTATTCCCTAGACTTTCAGCGAACTACCCTGAGAAACTATCTGTTGTCAAAAGCAGAGCTGGAACCCAATAAGCTTTCCTCTTTCTTTATTTGTAACTTTAGCTCGCACTGCTGGAACAGTACCTTTCTCTCCCTTCCAAGGCAATCACAAGGGCAGATTAATTATTCTAGCTCCGGGCTTCAGATTTTTAACATTTAATAGTGCCGCATAATTAATGCAGGTGGTATTTACACATCATTAGATTTTATAAAGGTTTTACCTTTCTCCTGAAGCTACCATCCAGCTTATTTGTATGAATTATACCCCTTGCTCCCCCTGCTTTGGTTCTGGGTTTCCTTATTCTGTTTAGCCTTGTGAAACCATTCTTTGCAGAGCACTTAGCATCATTTATTAGCTCACGCTTTTTCTTTCTCCCCCCCTCAGAGTTTAAATTTTAGATCTCTTACAGGGCTTGGTGGCCTCCTCACACTTTCCTTTCTTTTATTTTCCAATCCTCATACTCCAGCCCTCCCCCATGTCCTCCCCCCCCCCCCCCCCCCCCCCTGCATATTT
>VZTF01004992.1:1282428-1335002 GCA_013397755.1 Cnemophilus loriae | reverse complement strand
CCTCCCCCCACTCCTTGCATATTTTCCAGAGAAACTCTGAGTCACAGAATCTGCTGAGACCTCAAGTGATCCCCAGGTCCATGTCCTACCCTCTTGTTAAGAAGGATCCAAGCAGCTCAGATAAATGCTTTGGTCAAACATTGAACTGTCAGAGTCAAAATGGGTAAGGCTGCAAGCATCCAGGACAGAAAAAAGGATATTTCAGTGAAGACATTTTGAGCTTTAGAAAGCTCACACAGGCATTTTCTGTACTTGACAGGGTCTGTAGAAACAAACTGGTTATTGTCATCCTTTTGCTAGGGTTTGTTCCAGGTATCTTGGATGTTGGTAGGAACTAGCAGTAGGAAAAACAAATCTAAAGATGTCAAAATTCTTCACAGGGACTGGATGGCCTGGTGAAGAACACTCTCTGTTAAAAAGAACAGTAAAATTGTCTGTGTCCCAGAAGATGCCTAGAAGGAACTGCTCCTTTGCCACATCGTTTGGCCTTCTGATGGACAGGATATTTTCTCAGTACACCATAGCAACTGTGTGACCGCTCTTGAAACATCACTCTTTTTCTGTTTTCTAAGATAAGCTGAAGGTCTTCACCATCAAGGCCCTTGGCAGACATCTCCACTTTACCTCTGAAGCCTTCACTCATTGTTTAAATGTCAGGTCTCACTTCCAGTCAGTTTGAGAAGTCAGCTTCACTAATATTTGGCTTTTAAAAAAAAACCAAACCAACAAAACCCCTACAAATTTTGATCTTTTTATCCAAACTCATACCTCAGATTTGCTTCTCCTAACATCAGCAAAGCTGTTTATTGTCCTTTTTTGTCACTGTGACTGCAAGCTTGACAATACTTAAATTGCTGTCCTTGAGTTCGAAAACAAAGCTTGTATCCTGAGTTATTTTTTTAACTCCTCTTTTTTAGTGCCTAGTTCATCTGTTGCTCTGGCCTGATACATAGAAAACTGTTGAAGGCAGGGACTGTACCTTTTTGTTCTACAGTGTCTAGACATAATAAAAGTCATGATTCATGATTACTTCTGGTTTAGCAAATTCTCATAGAGTCTAGATAAAAATCTAGCTCTAGATCCATCTATTTATACCTATCTAGGTATCTGTTTATATGCATCTATTACATATCTAACGAGTCCATGTGAACATTAATATCAATACTTACAATTAGTAGGAAAGACAAGCAAGGTGACAGGGATTTCAAATTCCACAGAAAATCAGTAATTCTGATCAGGATTAATACTGAAGAAAAAGGCAGATGACTCAGCTTCTTAATATCTCAACTAGAGCAATGAAAATACAAGTTAAAAAGAAAGATGACAGCCTCATCTTGATTTATTTGATAACGCTAAGTCTATATCCATACCACAATTGCCAGAGGGTAGAAACTTCCACAGCAGAAGCTTATCTAATTTCTTTTACTTAGCACATCACTGACTAACTAAAAAGTTTTCAATCTACTCTTCACATAGTTTCCAGTACTTTTACAGTGCTGCTTGCAAGAATTCCAAAATGCTCAAAAGGACCTACAGAAGCGGACAACTTGTCCAGTCTTAGGGGTGTTGTAGGTAGCCAAATAAAACCACTTCTGAGAAATACAGATGGACTGGAAGCATAATCTTCAGGTGAAAAGCTAGCCTACCAAAGGAAACCAAATTAGTCCTGACCCAGCCTAGTCAAAAAGGGACATAAAGCTCTTTGAGAAGATGACATGATATCTTCTTGAGTATTGACTCACAAGATCAGAAATAGAAAAATTATTCAGCTTATCCAAAATAAAAAGGAGAGCATTGTGACTGACCTCTGTCTTCAAAATAAAAAAATAAAACAAAGAAAGGTATATAAGTTGATAAATTATTGTACAACTCTTAACCTAAGACAGAAAAAGTAATCACACCGTAGGAGATACCATGAAGTCACAGTTCATCTCAGGCAATAACCAGAAAGGGTAATTGATCACAGAATCACAGAATGGCTCATGTTGAAAGGGACTTCAGTGGGTCATCTGGTCCCACCTCCCTGCTCCAGCAGGGTCATCCTACAGCACATAGCACAGGATTGTGTCCAGGCAGTTATGGAATATCTGCAGTCTCCCTCCTGTGGAGGGAGATTCCACAGCCTCTGTGGGCAGATCCTGGAAGTGCAGCCTAGTTTCAAGCGACGATTGGGTGTGACAGACGCTGGACCCATATAGAGTGTTCTTTTTCACCTATCAGCACAGGTATTGTATGCTACATATTTTGTTTAACGTATTGTGAGGACAGGAAGCTGAGAAGAAGACTGTGTATCTATACATAGGTCCTAGCCTCTGAGCCACACTGTACAGCCTTTTGGTCTGGAATGACCCAGCTTGCAAAGGTGTGTTGTGGAGGGGCTGTTTGTTGCTTTTTTTTTCTCCAGGTTGTTCTTTAATTTGTTTCATATAGTGGTTGCAAACTATTTCCCTGCTTGAAAGAGTTATTATGTACTAGACTGTTATTTTGTGCCCTAATAAAATCTAGCAAAGGAGATTGAAAGATTTTGGGTTCTTTTGATAGTTTCACTAACAAGATAAGCCTGTGGAGGCATTTCCTCACTCTTAGCTCTGGTTAATTTAAGACGTTCCACATAGATACTTTCTAAATTCTTGTCTTTTTTTTTTTTTTTCAAATGTATCTCATGTACAAAACATTAATTTGTTATGTATGGCTGGCTTGTATCTTCAATGTGAAGGAGAAATCACTACTGAAGTCACTGAAAAGTTCAGCCTAAAATAAAAAATCAATCACATGTGATTAGTTTAAAATATTAATGTGTAAAAACTACAGTTTTCTTCTGAGCTAAATATATCTTTGATTCTTAAATGAAGGAGAAGGAAAAGATCAATGGAAATTAAATATTGATTTAACAAAAATAGGCAGTTAATCCTTTATCTACAATTTCCTATTCATAGATCCACCATCATTTTACAAGAAAAGTAATTAACACAAAACATGATTTTAGAGACAAATTTCTCCTCTTGAACCTTGAAAGGAGAACTCAGAACTGCACCAAACCCAGCTCTCCATCCAGAACATGTCTCACAGCCAGACACATGCACTGCTGGCACGGCAGAAGAACACTCTGTGCCTCTGACCCTCCTGGGTGCAGCTGAGCATCAGCACTAATCAATCTTCCCTACAGTCTGTCCTACTCAGTCAGGCACTGGCATGGCTGAAGTATTGGCATACTTTGTGATAGGCTTTGTTGCAGGGCTGGAGATGGCCAGCTGAATCTGGTGACTTCTTTAATCACTCCATTAAAATTCAGGGAAGTCATTTGCCTGAGCCCTGAAACACTGAAATGAGATGATTTGGCTGGCATCCCATTACAGATCATTTCAGGAGCTAAGAAGAAAATTATGGTCTCCTCACTTGCAGACTTATATTCTGCAGTGTGAGATATTCTCTATAAAGTGAATATTTCTTTCATTAGACTCAGCTGAGAAAATCCACACACCCCAGCTTCCATCAATTAAACAAATTGAAGCAGTAGATTTAGCCTAGTTCCCCATTCAGGACTGCGGAGCAATTGTTGGAAAAAAAAAAAAAAATCAGTCCCCAAGCTTGAAAAGCTTACTTCATTGTAAAAAAGAAGAAGGAAAGAAGAAGAAGAGGGAAAGTTAAGAAAGGTTATAGAGACATTTGAAGGTAAATCTGTGCTATAGTTGCAGAGTCACCATGCTCTCAGGCAGACTAAATAACTAGCTGGAAGAAACTTACAGGAGGGCCAGGAGTCCTTTGTGATAAATTCTGTCACCTAATTGAAGACAAATTTGGGATGGCTTTCTTGTCTCTGAAGGAATTCAGCCCACCCTGTTTATGATTACATTTTTTCTGCCTGAGAGGGCTGATCATCAAGATGAAGATTAGTACTATAAGTATTATATATATATTAATACTGTGAGGGATATTATTTAAAGATATTCCTCCTTTGGAGCAGAGTAGTATGTCAAGTGGCAGGAGTGCAGGTTTCTAGGTGAAGTATACCTATAACCACTTAGAATGTTCATTTCTTCTGTATGATTTTAATATTATGTATATTGAAAACTATCCCAATTATTTTTATATGAAAGCCTAGGGGTTTTTTTTCAGAAAACTGCCTAAGTGTGTAACACAACTGTACTGCTCTTTTCTGTGTCTGAATTAGTCTGGAGGAAAGTCTCCCTTTCTCAAGGATACCACAAACTGATGCATCTTTCTGTTTTTCTATTTTCCATTTTGGATGTTTTGTCAGATGATATGTGCGCTGATGTGTGGAGCTTTTAGGAGTTCTTTTTAAGATAATCGCAAGAGATTTCAGGACAAGATCCTAAAGCAGAGAAGCAACTGTATTACTTTGGTACACAGACCTGTTTTTTTGACTCAGTTAAGGTATTAATTGATTTGTCTTTCAGATTTAATAAAGAATTTTATAATCCATCGTACCGAATAATTTAAACTGTCTTTTCAGTTTTAGTAGAATTTTTAGTTTTACATTCTGTTCATTTGATCATTTCAGCAGGTCACAAAATTGTGCCTTCAGGCGCAGCCTGCTGTGAGAAGCTGTGTGAAGATGCACTGCCTCATGGGGCTGGGAAAGATGCTTCCTTCATTACTGAGTTATCTCTCAAAGTAGCCTGGTTGCACTATAGAAAAATAATTGATGCTCACTTTTAGATGGCTGCAGTATATTCCCATTTCGCTACTAAGCCAATTCACTTGGAATTGAGAGGTAGAGATAGAGGTTTTTTTCTGACCCTTACCTGGCAGGTTTCCCACAGGACGGCAATCAAATGTGCTTTCACAAGAACATGGGTTTCTGCTCTGTTTGGCCCTGATATGATCTCTGCCAGGTCTTTACTTGCAGAAGTGTTACTGAGTCCTCACAGGAGACTGAAAAATAAACTGTCACTGGTTTTCCAGATTTTAAACAGAGAGTTAATTTACTTTGGGCTTTGCTTGAACAAGTCAGAGTAGCTGCTGTTTTGGTTTTCAGGTTTAAAAAAGCTCATAAAGACTATGTAATGATTCCTGAAAAGGTCTTCCTCAGACAAAATCATATTTTCAGCTCAATGAATTACCCAATATCAGTCTCTGCATATTGCTATCACTAGAAAGGAGAATTAGAAAGCCTACCTTTGATCATGGTCAAAATCAACCAGCAACTAACTTTCTTGAACCTTCCAGGTGTCTTCCTTTCCAGCACTTTATACCAAAAATGCCCTTTGCCTTCCCTCTTTCCATTTTCCTGTTCTGTCTTCTTCCACTGTCTGTGATGCCTGTATCAAATACATATTTTTTTAATATGAGAACAAACCATTTCAGTGTAACAACAAAAACAACAATTCTCATTAGCATCTGAACATTTATGTTTTGGCAGTGAATAGAGGTGTTTGACAAGGCCATCCAGTTTGTATTTCCTATGTTTGATAAATTCACTGAGGACAAGTTATTGCAAATAAAAACAGTGGTCTTTAAATGATTCAACATTGTTATTCACTGAGGTAAAATGTATCCTGTGGCCCTACAAAGGTCACATTGAAATTTAGAGAAGCAGTTGCATGGCCAGCTGAAATTGGCAATTAGAAAATTAATTCCACAGTCAAGATACCAGACTGAATTAGCATGTTATTGAAGATCCATTTAAGATTAAATTTACTACTCTGCTTAATGATTTGTCATTTCCATTCCTAACTATCACAGAGAGTTTATTCCTAACACAGCAAAACTCTTTCTGCTCTTCAGCAGCAGCGTTAGCTGTGGCAATCCTGCTTCCATGGAGACTTTACCTCAAACATACTTCATATTCAGAGCTATCTTAAATAAGTTTTTGAGTCAGGTACCAAATCTTACCCATTGATCTTGCTCAGTAATATAATTGTAGCTTTATGGATTTTGATGGAGCTACGTGAGCGTAATGTACCAAACTTATTAGAGGTTTTTGAAGTCCAGTCCAGTTGGACTATATGCAGCTCCCTTAGGTAAAAGAGAAATAAATACTTCTTAAGGGATGCAATGTTAAAATGCTATCTGTTTCTATTTTAATTACCTAACAAAGTCCTAATATACAAACTAGGGATGATAAAGTTTCACTTAATTAGCAGACAGATAACCTGGCCTGCTGAAGGAATTCTTTGCATTATATTGAGATTTCTAGGGAAAGAGGGACTTTCTGAAATACATGCAAAAATCTGAAGCTACCGTAACTGAAAAGAAATGGGGAGAATTTTCATCAGCTTCAGTGAGAGTGAGCAGGATATCATCATAAACATATGGGTACTTTCTGCAGACTTTTTAGTCTAGTGTGACAGAAGACAATATTTAAATTCTAGTCTGTTGTTTTCTCTTTTATCATAATTATTATCTCACATCCTATATAGTAATTCCATGTTCCTAAATGTATTTTTCATGAATTCTCTGTATTTATTCAAAATGCGTATTTATCCAAGCATACACACGTACTAACCAACATTTGCACATAACACGTGGTGGAACTGAGATTTCTGTTCACTTAGTTCTTTTTCTGGCTTGTGCACGTTGCATAAAGGAAAACCTTTCAAAAGCAGCTTCTTGGCTTAGGAATTAAATTCCATTTTCAAAAAATATTTGTGTACTTAACACTTAGGCTCAGTGACCTCTAAGTCTCTTTGGAAAGATGATTTGAAAATCACAGATAAAGCCAATTATTTCAGCACAAACTGAGATTCAGGCAGGCAGAAAAAAAAAAAGTATGAAGAGATGATTGAGAACATTACAGCAGATAAAAGAAAACATATAAAGTGAAAATTAGGTATAAAAAGCATCTCATATGATTTGAGAAATTAAATGGAGGGTAGCTGAAAAGAGGAGAAAAGGCCATGTTGCTGCTACTGATTGAAGCTGTCATTGGGGTTTTTTTTTTTTTTTCAGAATCCTAGTTTTCTCTTCATTCTGGCAAAGTTAACTTGCATGAACTGTGTCAGACATTTGTTCCATAGCTGCAGACCTGGCTAGTAACTCTCTTTAGAAATGTAGTATGTACATTTCCCTCGCTTGCTAGGCCTGTGCAGAGAAGTGGCTGTTCTTGAAGACCCATTTCAAAGGAGAGGCTGAACTAGATAACCTCCAGGGGTTCCTTCAAACCAAAGTTAACACAGGGTATTCTGAACACTCCATCTCCCGTAATGCACCTTAATTTCACCAAGATCTTTGGGTGAAAAGGATAATGCATTGCGTATCTGCAGCTGTTGTGTGTATCTGCAGATACAGTGAAGTTGTGATCATTTGAAAATTCATTGATTCCATTCAACACAATTAAAAGAATATTAAGAAATTATGCACACCATGCTGGAACTGTTCAAACTAGGGAACTTACATCCTCTTTTCAGGGAAAAAAATCCCCAACAAAAATTAAGGACCTTGAAGGAAATAACTTGACAGAATGATGAATAATATCAATCTCGTACATCACATGAGGGGAAAGGAAAGCAGCACCTCTGTCACTTAGAACTGGAAGGAAATGGCACATTCTCTCTCCAGAAACACCTTGTACTTCTGAAATGTTCAGTACTCTCTGTAAACTTTGCTCTGTCGTTTTTGCTTGGTGTAGCATGGTACTTGCTAGGAAAGGTTAATAAAGCCAAAAAGGCAGTGTGTGTGAATTGGGGAAAGAGAAATGACAACAATTTCCAGGTAAAGAGTACAGGAAATCAATTGGTCATGCATGTCAGCGTGAAATTAAGACAACTGCATGCAGAATCAGAGCCATCTCTGTCATATTTCTATGGAAGTGTTACCAGATATTAAACCAGGGATTGGATCCATTGCAAGTTTCCTAAACTAGTCTGGAAAAATAGACTTGTTTGAGTAACATCCATTTGTGCAATTCAGTTCATACTTTGTACGCCTGAAAGCTCTTAGGTCTTAAATTTAAAATGAACTCTGTACAAACAAGGAAGCAGTCTGGAGTTTTTTGGATTTTTTTCCCTTGGTTAATGTAAAAAAAAAAATTACGTCTTGAAGGTCCACTATTCTACAGCTATTACACAGCCTGTTTGTTTGTCTTTCATTTAACCCAGGGTTCTGGTGACCCATAACCAAGCCATGTAACATTGAGAACACCTGCCAGAAATTACCCTGTTTGCATGAAGATACACTGTGCCTCCTAAGACATTCACAGAAAATCAGATGAGTTCTATGTTACTGGCGTTGCCTTTCCTATAGTTAATTGGTGATGACTATTCACTGGTGGCACATCACTTTACTCCTCACCTCCCTTTCTCAAACCATCGTCTCCCTTTTTTTTAATCAAAATACTGTTCAGTAAAATTGATTTTATCCTTTTAGTAGCTTCATTTTTCTTTAATATCTGTAGAGGAAGGCAGCTACAAAGGCTGATTGTTTCCCAGTTAGCGTAGCCTGTAAATTAGTGGGGAGATAAGAACTCTTCCTATCTTTGTAGGTTTGGCAGAAACAGGAAATTTTCATTTAAAAAGAAAATGTACTTCAAATAAAATTACTGAACTATTTTAAGGGTTATTAACTGTGTTTACATCCCTGTCAGTCCTATTACAAGTGATAAAAATGCTTTCTGTTCCAAAATCCAGGAGAATAATTCAGCCGTAAGCCTGTATGGATGCTGGGGTGCGTATGTGTGCATAGATGTTTGTACTGATGTTTTCCCTGGAGGTTAGTCTACGGTTTTGGGGCTGCTTCCGCCTTGGCTGACAAAAAGGTCACTGGTAGGACAAAAAATGCACTGGTAGGAGCCCATGCCCTGACAGCCACACATAAAGGGACGCACACAGGTGGGGTGGCAGTGCTTGTGAGCCACGGGCCCAGGGCAGTCTGGGGCTAACTGGGGACTTGGGTGGTTGAGGGGAGAGGAAGGGAAGGGAGGGGATGTTCCTGGGGATTAGTTGCTGGGGCTGGGAAATAAACTGTTTATTAATGTTCTGTAAGTGTCTGGTATCATCATTTATTTGTTGGATTGCCAATATTGACCCTGAATATATAGTACACTCATTGTCCTGGATATATAGCACACTAATTGTCAGTTAATTATGTGTCATTAATAAGTCAATAAACAACTTTGAATGAGTTGAATTGGGCCACGTGAACGGAGATGTTTTTCTCCCTGCAGCAATAGCCATTGCAAGAGCTGCTTTGCTCAGACAACAACCAGAGAGGAAGCTCAGGAGCAGTGTGTCACAAGCAGAATGCCTCTGGCTCTGCTCCGGCATGCTGCAGGAGCCAGATCATTCACTACCCCCAGGACAGGAGCAGCCCAGGCTCTGCAGCAACACGGCTTCTCAAAAACTGCCAAATGGTCCTTTTCCCCCACATTTGCTTCTGACTCCTCTTGCATAAGGAGCTGGGAGATGTGCATATTTCCTATTTCCCTTTGCTGAACTGATTTGCATCACTCCAAGTCTATTTGTAATGGAGATGCTATTCCCCATCCAGAAGTGTCTTTGATGAGTGATTTGGATAGGGGAAGATTTCAGTAGCTGGTCTGAATTTTATTAGCTTACCAAATCTGAATTTTGATATGCTTTTGGTGTGTAGGTCATAGGAAACAGCATAAACCATAGCCTAGGAGCACCTGCTGTTCAACCAAGGTGTGGGTTTCAGGTCAGTATGAGTCCTTTAAAGACTCTAGTCTATCAAGATTTTTGATCCTAGCAGAGGATTTTCAGCTTGTAAGGACATCACATATCAATTTTTACTTCGATCTCAGGTAAACCAAGAACTCATTGCTGGAAATTAAAACTATAGTCTTTTATCCAGCTTGAAAGGAACCTGTAGGTTGTGGCATGCAAGCAGTCCTATAAATCATGGGTGTTCTTTTCTAAACCAAACTCTTACTTAACCATACTTTGAACCCTTGCCTTTGTGAGAAACAGTGTAAAGTCTTAACTGTCTGATACTTTGATTCCAAGAAAAATCCATGTCGAATACTTTTGCCCTCCAGTTATACAGCAAATCCCCAGCATCCTACAGAATAACTCCTGCATTCCATGTAAAGACATATTCAAAAACCTAAAGAACAGACTTTTAAAGTCTCAAATGGAAAGTTAAAATATTAGAAGAAAGAATAAGTCCTTTCTTAGGTCTTCCTGCTCTTAAACTGAACAATGGTTAGGAAAATTACATTTAAAAAAGATGGTGTAGTTTACTTCTGCATTCACCAATGTGTGCTCTTCTATTCCTTGGAGGCAGTTCAGGGTCTTTCAGCCTGATCAGGTCTGTCTCCCCATGAATGTGAGATGTTCTTGCCATCATCTTCATTGACTCAGGCCCTTAAAAGGTGTCAATAAATTGAATATTAATGTAAAGGGTATTCACAATTTCAAATAAAATAAACCAATACCACTAAACTACAGAAGAGTTGATCTTGTTGATAAAGACTTGGTTTTGAAGCATGCTGTTTCAATTTCTTGTGCTACTACAGATTGCTGTTCATGAATATTTGACTGATCACTAAGAAATAAACATTTATCACTAAATATTAACACAATATTGTATCAGTAGCATATTATTGTTTTTTTTTTTTCCTTTAAAACAAAATCAGTCACTTCTTCGGGGCCTGGAAAGGAAATTATACTAATTTCTAAATTGAATGGAGAATAATAGGAAAGAATAGTTTGCCAGACATCTAAAGAACATCAGCTGATTGCTAGGGCTGTTGTGAAAGTATAGAATATTTTCCAATTTTACAATAGCACGAAGAACAATAAAAGAGAATATTTAAAGTCAAATTTTCCACTTCCAGCCAATGCTTTTGGACTAGCAATGTTTTAATAGTTTGCCTTGTTGGTGTTCCTTCTTGGTCCATATTCGTTTCCAGTTCCTCCTTTTCCCTCTGCGACATCATCCTGAAAAATATCTCCACTGAAAGACACATTTCAGGCTCAATAACTTCCACTGAAAAATTAGAGCATGTTAAAACTTCAGACTGCCTCAAGCCCAGCAGTCTGATTTGCATACCCTTCTTTATAAAGTAGAAAAAGGCTATCAACCTCCACCCACATCAAGAGTAATGAACAGTTTTAGCATAAATTTTAATTATAGAAAATCCCATTTCTTTTGAATCTCTGTGTTGCAATACTTTTTAGAAGTGATGATTGAAAATGTTTCTTTTTTCCAATATAGGTTTCCTGCCAATATTTCTTATAAATGGAGACATTTTATATACTGGAAATGATGGATATAAACTATATAATTTTCCAACTGTTCTCAACAATGCATCAGGGGAAAAATGCAAGCATGACAAAAAATGCAAACTTCAAAAAGTAAGAATGTTCAGAGGTACTTAAATATGATTCAGTACATAAGGACAAAAATATTTCATTTTAGAATAAATTGACCTTTCATATTAAGATTGTCCTTATTTCAAAATTGCCGTTAAAATACTTTAAGAATTGGTTATTGCTTTCAATATATTCATCACTGCTTAAAGTCAGAACTTCTAGACACAACCAATATTAATTACATAGGAAAGAAATGCTGTAGGAGATTCAAGGAACTGTGACCTCTTCCTCCACAAAGAGGGAGCTGTGAAGTCATTAGCAGTCTCGGTATACAGAATATTTTTACATCAGTGTGTGCTCAGAGAATAGGACACGTCATATAGGCACATCAAGAGTTGCCAAACACAGTGAAGACAAAGACATTGCAGTGAGCACTCTGGAATTTGGCCTTTGCCTCCTTGAATGCAGCTTTTAAAGATGTATGCAGTCATAGTTGACAGAATAGTGGCCAGCAATGACCTTGTGTCTTAAATTCACCCATTCTCAAAAATTCATGGTGTGACCAAGGAGGTGTGAACTTAAATGGGGTGATACATAAAGCATAAATTAACCCTCATGGCACAGATAAACAGACTGTGTTGCTTTCATCAGATCAGAGACAAAACTGCACTGGAGTCTATTCTCAAAAGCAGCAAAACATTTCATTGGAGGCCTGTTATTCACCTGTACCCGGGTGAAGCTCAGTAACACTTTGGTAAGCTAGAAGTAGAAAGATTGAGTGCTGTCCTTGGAAAATGGCAGCTCCTGGGAAGTTTAAACCAAGTAATATAGCGGGCTAGGGGACAATTTTAACGGTCTCCTGCTCTTGTCAATTCTCACTGAAAAAGCAAGGTAAAATCTTAGCCATAACTTTCAGCTTGATGGAGAGGAGGAAAAGTTACTCTGTGGGTACAGAAAAGTGAAAAAGTGTTGATTTAACAAACAAATACTGAAACATCTTCCCCTGTCTTTCAGCATATATTATACCCTGTGCACCTACATATTCTGTTCTCAGTGGGGTTGTTACTGGCTGAACCACAAGGTAAAAATCAGTAATTTTTTATGCTCTTGGTATCTCATTTTTATGATTCTTCTGCTGTATCCAAACATTTCCGCCATTCTTGGTTTTGTGGATAAAGATTTCAAGAGAGATAGTAACTCACAGTGGGATGGATTTTTTTCCCCTTCACTGAAAAATCAAAACAAACACAGTGTGACCCCAGCATTGTCTTCTTCATTGCTCTGGGAGACAGCCAAATGTTACTTACAGATACTATTCATGAGATTCGTATATCATGTTCAAAAGGGAAAAAAAATCTCTATGTTCTCAGTAATATATTGTAAAATACCAGGATAAACAACAGCTTAAAAGACCTATTAAATAATTTGTACCACCAGCAGAGAGTAAAGCCCAGTTAACAGTCCTTTGTCACAGAAAGCTGTTCTGCCTGCTCTGTTTGGTGGATGGTTACCATGGGGAGCAAACTAAGTAAAATGGTGGTCCAGGTGCTCCAAAAGCAGTTTTATAATCATATCTCTAGCAGAAATGTTACGCTCCTTTTAGAAGCAAGTTTCACAGAGATGAAAGGCATAGACTACATCCAAATAAGAGCAGAGCACTTCTGTGTATTGCAGGCACTGGAACCTAAAACTAAAGACTTTTTCTCCATTCCCCCGGTGACCTGAAAAATCCTCCTTTATTTTGTCTCAGTTTCCTGCAGTTGCTACTTATGCCCACCCTCATGGCTAGGAATGAAGCATTACATCAAGTGAGTCAATGAGTCAAAGCAGTGCTGCATTCTCTCTGTTTAGGAAGAAATCCTACTCCTTAGACACAAGAGGTAATAAGTATAAAGCAAGTTATTGCCACAGCTGCTGATGTTCTGTGCCTTCTGTAGCCTCAAGGGATTCAGGGGTTTACAAGATGCGTGTATACACCCCTAAACACAATCTGGTTAGGAGACACCAAGCCCATGCCCTGTGTTTGTCCTGTTTTTAACAGCACAGAAGTGGCTGCATTTTGGGCAACAAGCAATGAGTGCAATCCATTTGAGGCTAAGATTCTCAGGCTTAGCTGTCCACGTATAGAAGTCCATGTACATCAGATGCATACATTTCCACTGCTGTCAGTGGAGTTAGAGAGGACTTGAGCTGGCCTGTCTCTGGGTGCCTACCTTAGGGTGAACTCCACTCTGGTAGGTTTCCTGAGCTTTCGGGAGCATATCTGAGTGCATGGGAGGTTTGGCACCTTGGGCACCGGAAGAAAAAAAAAGACCGCAGGAGTCTCAAGGTTACAGCGTTTGCCTGGGAAGATGGAGCTCCCACTCCTTTGGCTTTTCTGGTTTTGCAACACTGTTCAGTGTGAGAAACAGGGCTCCCTGCACTTGGACAGATGCTCTCAGACAAAAGAAGCCAGGCTCCTTTTTTTTTGTCTTCTTTCATGCCAGTTTTCTCCGCTGTTGTGTTTCATCACTTTCTGGGTGATTATTAGCTGATATGACTAGGACTCATCTTACAGAGCTCTTTTATTCTGCATTTCTTCCCTGGAACAGATTTATAAGCAATCAAATGTCTCCTATCTGGTAAAAATAAAATGCTTTTCACTATAAGTGAAAGTTACAGACATTCATGAACAGCTCACGGTTCCCAAATCAATTCATTTCAGTACTGGAACAGCCTCTGAGAAACCTCTGTCTCCTGCAGACAGAACTGTAACTTCATAGTGGTAAGTCCACTGTGAAAATAGAGTTTGCCAGAGTGAAATTGTTGAATTCAGTCTTTGTTTCAGACCACAAGGATCCTATTTCATGCATTAAGTGCCAAGGAGCTCAATTATTTATTACTTTATAGTTGAAACTGGAAAATTTCCCAGATTACTTATCTGTTCTCAAATACTTGAACAAATGAGGAAAGCAGGGGAAATTTACTAGAATGAGTAAGTAACCAGTGAATGGAGAGTTCTTTCTCAAAAATTTGTGGTCAATATCCTAGATCACTCCGAGTCCTTGGCTGGTTCATACAGTATTTAATACCCTTGTTTCAGCTACAAATACTGCAAGGATACTTCTCTGTTTGCTATTGTGTAGCTCACTGCTGCATTCCTGTTAATTTGGACTGAGAAAGTGAAGGGAACAGAAAACCAGAGAGGCTTGGGAAAAAGAAATTTTCAGTTACTATCCTTAATTTGAATGTTTACTAGCTTTAGATGAGTGAATAAAAATTCAGTCAGTATTATAGCTTAATCTGATCTACCCTTGCAAAATGGAACAGTTTAGCAGTCATTAATTACTTTTGCATCAAGATAATTGTACTTTATTTTTTCTTTGCCAAGAGTGTTGATAAAAAAGAAAAGCTTCTCTGCAGAAACAGTGACACTAATATACATTACGGAAATGATCTTTAAAAACACTTCTCTCTCATTCAAATTACAGAAAGGAGAAGTAAATTTAGCTAACACGAAATGATGTAAAACATAGATCCTGTTGTGGGAATGTCGGTTTATTTTGATATGTTCAGGATTCAAAAGAACCTATTTTAATCCATAATGTGTGTCTACAAAACTCTGGCTGTGAGAGCAGTCCTGACTCATTGCACAGAGCTTGCAGCCAACCCGGGCGGACACATCAGCTTTCTGAGGGGCAAAAGTGTGAAGTTTAACAGATACTGGGGTTGTTTCCAACCACCACCAATTCTTATCATCAGCAGGCTTTTTCTTTGCCTTTCATCCACAAAGCTTTTACTGTCTGGAAACTCACAACTGCTTGTCTCAGGATTTTCTGCATCTAGCTGCTCCTCTCCTCTGTTCTGATTGATTATAAAGTAATGATCTTTCAGATTTCATCCAGAGACCCAAATGGAAACTCCTATTGAGCTTAAGTTTGCAAAATCCTTAAAGACCAAAGAACTTCCTTCTTTTACAGACAGATACTGCGTATTAGGTGACGTAAATAGATAAAATCTCTTCAGCCTCTCACAATTCTTTCAGGTGTTACAAAATTTTGCTTCAATTGTAAGTACCTGTATATAGCAGTTTGATGAGACCTTTTATATTAAGATAAAAGAAATGAAAGCTAATGATTCACTAAATGACTATCATGGTTTTCGGAATTATAAAAATCAATAGTGAAATTTGACTGATAGAGTCACCATCATGAATTGATTAGCCTCTTTCAGTGACTAGTCATGGCAGAATTACCAATGGTAAGGGTAATTACCAATGGTTTTCTGTATAGCAGAAAAAGATTAGACAAACGTTGGAGGATTTAAAGAAATCCTATATCCTCTTTTCACTGAGGATTATGCCAGAGTCATGGTGATCACAAATAGCTAACACAAAAACATGTAAAACACCTGTCACATGCCTTTGAAGAACCAAGTCCCTGGAAGATTTGGTTCCCAAAAAAGTGTGAGGACGTTTATGCCTGATTGAATGAATGCAGTGTTGCCAATTGTTCAAAGATCATTTCCCTTTCCCATAGACAGAACAAAATAATTAGACAGCCCACAAGGATTTGTGAAGTTATTAGCAATAGTAAAAAATCTTCCTGACCTACAAATGGGAATGCAATTCTGTTTTCACTCACATACTAACAGTATAAAGCATTATCAAAACCTGCAAAGCTGGTCCAGCCTGTACGCATTCCCCTTTCTAGTATTTCTTTGGACTCCCTCTCACCCTCGTATTTTATTTGCCCGCCAGTGTCCCCGCCAGCCCCAAGATTTCTTTATTTTAGCTAAATTTACCATTTTCCTAAATTATGACATCGTCTTTTATCTCATGGGTTGATCTAAACCCTGCTTTTTGTCTTGGTTCTAGAAAGACAAATTCCTTTACATCAGGTTTAATTGTCTTGTTACGTGACCTAGTGCTTTGTTGAGAGGAGAACCTGGAGAACCCAAGGACATTTAATAAGGATAAGATGGAGCTCATCTAACTGAGAGCTCCTGGCATATGTGCAGACAGGTCTGCACCCTCAGCCTTTAGCTGCCACCCAGAAACTGATTTTTTCTGGTTCCACCATGAGCCAGTTCACCAACAAATTGGAAAACAATGTAGCAAAGACGCTGAATATTTTTCTGAGCTTTAGCACTGTTTAGCCAGTTTAAATTGGCTCATTGTGAGATTGTACAAGAGCCAAGAAAAGGGAGCTGGTGGGAGTCTGCTGCCAGGGACAGGCTGGGGGTGGGAGCACTTTGCCATCGGATGAGCTCAGCCAACTTTGCACTCGGAACACAATGCCCAATCCCTCCATCTTTAGAATAACAAGACCTCATATATTAATAATGAATGTATAAACAGGGAGTTTACAACAGATGCAATATGTAAACTATTTCACTGGATTATTGCATTAAGCTTTTTTACAATGCTCAGTTTTTATTTGAAACTATGGCATTTATTTATGTCTTATACATGCAGTCTGTAAGATAACTTTCATTGCAATTTCTAGCTAAATTGCTAGGCTTTACGAGAAAAATCAGTACCTCACAGAGGTATGCAAGAATTTCCTGGATCAGCTTCATAATGCTCATTTATTAACCAAAAGCATGAAAAATGCCATCCCTTTTCAAATATAAATTATGTCTTATCCTCACTGCAAAATATCAAATTCTCAAAATGGAATAAGCATGTCAAGCACAAAATTAAGTTTTGATTTACACATTTCCCAGGGAACATCAGTCTTTATTAGTGAAAACTAATATGGTTAAATCTTCCTTACTGTTCTTATGTATGTAGTCTTATTACGGACTTGCTCTGACATTCCTGGAAAGATTTGTCATTATTTCCAAAGACCCTGAATCAGTCTCAGAATTATTATTTTTTATTTTCTTCAGAGACAATCTTCTCCAAGATCTTTTGAACTGAGCAAGTGATTAGAACTTTTAGTTGCAAAGAATAGCAGACATATTTTAAATGACTTCATCATGTGATATTTAGCCCTGAACCAAAACAACCCTTAGGAACAGGCCAGAGAACACCACAGAGTATTTGGCAATCTATACTGTTTTACTGTAAAAAATATTCATATTGCTTTGCAAGTTGCTTTATTATGAAAAATGCTGTGTGAGAGAGAGAGGAGCATTTCCTGTGATGTTTCCATTGTTTCTGCTCCTGGGCTGCTCAGGAACTGAAAGAGGCATCTTTACATTCACAGCCTTTCCAAACAGCAACTTCAGAATTTAGGCTTATTCTCACTACAGTTATTGATATTAAAATTACTCTTGATTTCCACATGAGCCAAATATGCATTTGCCTTACTGATTTTAGAATGTTTGTTCCTGGCTTCTGCTTTTGTGACTTAAGAGGCAAACCAATGCAATCAATTTTATTGACTTTTTCTCTTCTTGCTTCACACAGTCTATAATTTCTTCTTTCTTCTTGTCCATAGAAGTATGGAAAGCTGTTCTAAGACAGCAAATGTTTCCAGACAAGTCTGAGGCAGAGAAGGAAACAATAGACATCAAAAAATATACAGTGTCAGGATGATCATTTCACACTGTCACTCCAGATTTCACTGCACTTCCAAACACTTTTGCAACTGTGCTAACTGACATTATTTCAACACAGTTACAAAACATTTATTAGACCTCCAGCTGTTCTGTGATAGTGTAAGTGGGAAGACAATGATAAAATTGTAGCCAACTTGTTATATATTAAACATTAATTACTTTTTTTTATTTGCAAATATTATTCTTTGAAGATCTAATCTTACCAAGCGAGAAGTATGGTATTCCCAAGGGAGCTACTGTGTGCAGAACGTAACTAAGTCATACAGTGGATGTGCTTTTGCATTTTCTGCATACAGGCGATGGTGTGTATGACAAGATTTGGTGGTAATTTTTCCTAAAACACGAGTCAGACACTTCTACCTTTTGCTGAATTGTTATGCCCTGAAAGAGGTACTGGCAGCTACACAGGTTGTAGGCCCAAATCTAAAGGTCACAGATGTCAACTGGATACTTACGATTTTCTCCCTCAATTGCAAATCATTGTGTAACTGCCATTTGTGGCTTTGAAAATATGCCCTGAAGTGTTTTGCTGAATCAGAGCCTACATGTGGTCTAGCTCACATTGTACGGTACAGGGTAAAGTCTATAGCTAAAGGCTTCACAAGATTAAGACAACAACTCTTTCCCGATATTTTTATTTGCTGTCTGTAACTTCAGTGAAGACAAAATCTTCCTCGGTTCCGAGAGATAACAGAGATTGAAAGTGATATAAGAAAAACCTTGCAGGACAGCGCAGGGATATCTGTGATCACACTCCTGACAGGGAATCTCGGGAAACAGAAGTAGCTCACCAGAATCAAAGGAGTCTTAGTGTTTTGCCGGTCTTGCTGAGGAAACAAAACAGAGGTCATATTAGTCAGCTGTCAGTGACAGATCTCAGTCAGTTACAAAACTGATGAGAGGTAGAACATCACTGCAATGAGAAGAGTTGAGGTTGTGACATTCCTACAGCCCGTTACTTCTACCTGTCTTATCAGGTGCTACAAGCTGGTGGGTCAAGAAGCTCTGGGGACTTTACGAGTTCAGATATTAAATAGATGTGAATAATTTATTCACAGACAAACGTTGATAACAATATTTCTATTAGGGAAATATGTTTGGTGGAGAAAGGATACAACTGCAGCAATGAACAAAAATATTCCCAGAGTTTGAAGGCAGCTTTTTAGATGTACTTTCCCCAGTGCTGAGTCCCTCTTCACAGATGCCTATTAGCACTTGCTTATCCATTGATGCTAACGTTCTTTTCCTGATCATAAGATGAAAATCTCATCTCATTCTCTTTCACCACATTCTACTTTGAGAACCATTTGGCAGTTTAGACCTCTTGCAGATATCCAGCCCATAAAATAGTCACAAATGGCTTGTCTCTGTTTCATATTAATTATCAGGCACAAAAATCATCCTGTACTTGAAATTTTCGTAGCTAAAATATCCATATTCTACTTATCTTTCAGTTTAATCTGTAGGGTAGGTTCATATAAGCAGGACAAACTGTATCTTTCTGTTCTGAATTGCAGATCAAAAGTTGAATGTGAGTTGGTCTTTTCCTTTTTTTTTTTCCCAGCAAATAAATACTTGTATTCAATGGGTTGTGTCATAGGCTTTGCCATATCTTGACAAATAGTTATGAGCTTCAAGTTTGGTCACTCAGTTTAAGTTTGTGGAATTTCTGTAATTTGGGTTTAGCAGGTGATTTATTTCTTGCAGTTGGTACATCAGTCTTACATCATCCATTCAAATTTACCATATCTTATTAAGATATTACCCTGGTTTCAGTGGGAATAGGGTTAATTTCTTCTCAGTAGCTGTTACAGTACTGTATTTTGGATTCAGAATGAGAACGGTATTGATAATACACTGATGTTTTGGATTTTGCTAAGTTGTGTTTATCCTAAGTCAAGGACCTTTTTCCTGGTCTCATGTTTTGCCAGTGAAGAGGTGCACAAAAGAAAACTGGGATGCAGGATGGCCAGGACAGGTGTCCCAAGTTCGCCAAAGAAATATTCCACACCACAGGGCATCATGCCCAGTGTGTAAACTGTGTGAAGTTATCCAAAAGGGGGGCTGAGCTGGACTGAGGGAGACTCTGGCGTTGGTCAGTGGGTGGTGAGGAAATGTATTATGCATCAGTTGATTGGGTTTTTTCCTTTTTTTAAATTACTATTATTATCATTAGCCATTTTTACCCTATTTTACTTTGTTTTCAATTATTAAACTGTTCTTATGTCAACCTACAAGTTTGACTTTGATTCTCCTCAGCATTCCACTAGGGTGGCAGGGAGAGAGGGGTGTTGAGTGAGCGGCTGCCTGAAGCTTAATTTCCAGCTGTGCTTAAACCATGACAGACACCAAAAAAAGATTCTGAGTAAGACTGCACAGCAAATGTTGAAAGCAGTAAAACATTAACAGTGACTTCTCCTCTAGTTGCATTACTGGCAACCATAATAGTACAAAATATTATCCCATCAGTGGTCAGCTTTATGAACATTCACTGTAGAACTGTAAAACATCTATTATAACTTTTATTTTTATTATATAAGCAAAAAGTGATGGTTAGTATAAATACATTATGAAATAAATATATTCTTTTAAAAATAATTATATTAGTGCTGAATGAGACATATATCAAATGGAAAAAGGGATGGAACCATCCTGTGCTCCTTAATAGCAATTGTTTCAAGACAAGACACCTCGAGATTAGATTTTTCTAGTATTGTTTTTCGGGGCATTCTACAACCTTATTTACACACACACAGTAAACTCAAACACAGAGAAACATGTTTATTCATATGTTGTCTTTCCTTAAATGTGTCTATGTCCCTTATGTCACCCTGCTTTTTCACTCTTGGGTGTCGCAAGCATCACTGAATATGACTTTGTACTGGTTTGCTCCACCTCAGCTTGAACAACTCAGCCATTGCACAGGCCAGGCCAGAGCAGAACTAACAAATTTTGTGATTTGTCCTCACACACTTTCTTTGGGAATGGCTATTGTCTTGAACTCCTCGAGAAAGCTAGCAGTCAAAAAGTGAATGTCAAACTTTCTGGCATCTCAATTTCCTTTTGAAATGTCTGCATCTTATAGTTTTACAATGCAGAACTATGTTTTTCCTCTAGCCAATATATTTGTTAAACACTAGAGGTGATGGAACTCCTCACTGTGTTTCTGCAGCCTGGTGTATTCTCATGCAATTTTCCAGGCAGACAACCTGTGGAAACACCTGCCCACACATCATGCTGACGCCAGACCTGCCTCTGGCAGATACTTCCTCACTCACACTGCAGAACCATCTGCTACCAGAATCCAGGTGCACCAAATCCTCATTCCAGTGAGTGAGAATCAAGGTAAACATGCCTATTTTGTAAATCTTGCTGGGATTTACACACAGGGATAACACTAGTATCAAGTTCTTCTCCACTGTTAACTCTGGGCATGCTTAAGGACACACCAAAGAAAGACAAATTAAGGAAATTTCTAGGTAAAAAATTAAGCATCTTCTGGATAATGCACTATTGTATTAAGGTGTACATTTTCTACATTTTGGATTTAGGCATACAACATTTGCCTTCTTTTTGTATAGCAAAGCCTGTTGTAGATCTACTTATTTTACCCTTTTAAGCCTTAATATAGAAAATATTATATTTACAATGAAGCGAGTACCTGGAGAAGCAAAACTTTCTCTCTCTATACAGCATTAAAGAAGGACAGAAAAGTCAATATCTCACCTTCCATTTTCCTTACAGTCTGGGTCGATAGCGTTGTGATATGAACATTCTGTGTGGAGGAAAATCTATGCTTTTATCTGAATCTCAGATGTCCTATTTCTAAGCAAGGTGATAAGTTACTATGAAGAGTTCAGACAGGGTTCTATGCTATCATTTCCTATTGTTTATTACTAATGTTGATGAACGAAATGCTTTAAAGTTTATAATATTTTTGTTATTACACAGTATCCTCACCTGGTCTGCAGAGACATTACCTCTTTCAGGAAAACACCTGCACAATTTAGTCTTAATTCCATACAACAGAGCATATGAGCTGTAAAGAATGAATAGCCAACAGCTGAACAGCATTTTGCGCAATTATGCCCATGATTTCACTTCAAAGTGTTTGTAATTATGTCTTTTTAAACTCAAGAAAGATGTGGAAAAGGTAATAGGGAACTCTCGCTGTAGTTCCTCATTGCATAAGAATCCAGGACGTAAAAAGAAAGATCAGGTGATTACCCCAAAATGATCATCTCATCAATGTCTCAAATATGAAAACTTACATTTAAAGTGATGAAAATTATGCACATAAGAAGCTAATGGCATGTAACAAGGAAAAAAACACTCTTTCACAGCCATAGCTATAACAGCACCTTGCAGCAAAATTGCTATTTTACAGGTATGGTATTATTCAATAACAATAAGAAAAATAATCTAAAAGTCTTTCAGCATATCACTGTACTGAAAACCACAGTATAAAAAGCCAAGAATCTCTTTGAATCTCTTTGTCAGTGGCTTCAACCTGAGTGCCAGGAGGGATTCAGCTTTGGACAGAGACGCTGTCATCGAGGTATCTTTGGGTATCTCCATACGAGGTAAATATTCGAGCCCCGCCTGCTAAGTGAGGTTTAGTCAAAGGAGTCAGAGTGATCCAACTAATGCTACAGCAGACAATAGCATTTGATCAGCTGAATTGTTGCCTCGGCTGTATCTGACAGAGAACTACCTTTCATTGCCTAAAAATTACAATCTCATACTGGTCTTGATGCATTACAACATTCTCCTGGTTTCTGCTTATCCCTCCAAAGGACACAGGGTTTTTCTCATCCCATGCAGGAAGCTCAGCTAGTACAGGGTGCTTCAAATGGCATGAGGTGCCCATATTTTGAGAATTGCATTTGTTTATTCTATCTTTATAAATTGAAATAAGAATTGTTTTATTCAGCTTAATGTTTGTGGTTCACTTTGTTCAGACAGATCTTTCTCCAGTAATCACGAGGGACCTTGGCAGTTAGGTTTTCCCTTAGGCCCCAAATATTTAGGCATAAATATCTTCACTGCAATAAAAGAAAAAAATTTTAAAGTCATAGAAATATGTCCACTAGATTTTATAGTTATAAAGCTTTATTTGAATGCAGTGAGCATTCAAATAAGAGTAATTTATTCTATACTACTTCTTGCTATTGCAAGTTCATAACTACATAACAGATATAAGACCAGTGGAGACATTCCTGAAAGAAAAGCACAAAAGAACCAAAAATAATGAATCATACAGTAGAACTACACTACGACTCTTCTGAGGGGTATGAGCATTATATTCATTGTACAAATTCATTTCTTTTAATTTTTTTTATTCATCACATCTTTTATTCAGAGAAAAATTGTAAATTATATCAAATCAGTGCTGACATCTGGCCATTAAGGGGTCTGCATCAGTAATAAAGGACAAATTCTCATCTCAGATAATTCCCTGAATGTCTAGCAGAAATAATGAATTGAACTTGATTTTAGATTTCAGTATTAGTAGCATGTGTATTCAGTTCAGAACTTGATTGCCCCTAAGCTGAGGATGTAGCCAAGGCCTCTCTAGGACTCTGACTTACTTTGATAGTGCAGTTCCTGCTTGCACTAGAAGCCGAAAAATTTCAGATGGAATTTTTAATGGCAGAATAATGGTACTGTAACTTACTTACCTTGTGGTAACTCTGATCCCATGGACTGATCACACTGATAATTAAGATACCTCTTGATTTTCCTTGAACTCCCTGTGTGAGCTGCCCTTCCTTGGTGTGTCATGCACGGGGACCAGCAGAGTGGCCGGCCACTTGGTGTGCCTTGGACCTTCTTAGGAGTCAGTCTATTGGTCTCCATGCTTTCTGAGCTGTTTGCAAGGAAGGACTAAAAGTCAGGAGATGCTGTGGGACAGCTGTTAGCTGGCAGTTGCTCAGCGTGATATATTTTGAGCATCCTAAATGTACCTGAAAGGTAAATAGAGACACAATAATTCCGGCATGTTTTGTCTGTTTGAATAATTACCTATAATAGTACTTTTACTGTTGCACCCATTATATTTCTTTGGATACTCAGACATCCGTGTGGCTTTAAAAACCTTAAGGGTTTTTCTCAGATCCTCTGTGCTTGCTAATGAATAGAAATATTGCAGTATAATCACATCTCTGTTATCAGTTGCAATATTAACCTTGGCCACTTTAAAAAATGTTTTCATGTTTCTGCTTTCATGATGCCATATTCTACCAAGGCAAACAAATGAAATTTCAATTATGAAATCTCTGACAAAGCTATAACAAACATGTCATATTATGGAAATTACTCTTCTCTAAAAACAGTCAGGAACAAACTCCATCCCTTTTTCAAGAGCCTGTCAGATGCTTTCATAAGAAATGCTCATACAATGATTCTCTTCTTTATTACATTTCCATATTATCACTGAATAGTCTATCTTTCATAATTTCTTAACAACAGTATTAAAACAGATGTGATTGAATGTATGGCAAAGTGACATTAAGAAAGTGATTTGTTTGTTTCTAGGATGTTTTAAGGAAATTAAAGTGTTGAAGAAAATTAAGTGAACTAATAAAAGAAAAAAGCTGATATCGAGGCTTCAAGAGCACTTGAATTTAATTGCTCTGACCAATTGTGTACTCATAAACAATACTGAGTAGGGATTTTCTACTTCTGAAACTCAATAGTTAGTAACATATATGCATCTGCTTCTTTTTTTTAAACTAAATAATAGTTCCATTTAAAATATTTTTGCTATTCTGGCATCACAGTGCCAGAGATGTCTTCTTGATGCTCTCTCTAAGCCTGATTTTTTAAATTCATTTTAATGAGAGAATTTTTTTTTGCCCTATTTCACATTGTCTGTCATTTCTCCATTAAACAGTGCCAGTTACACAATAGCACTTTTTCGTGCCAATATATTTTTCAGATGCAAATAGGCAGATTACAGATGAGGTGCAGAAAGGATGCCTTTTGTGAAATGCACAAACTTCTCACTGTCTTTTCTTTTCATCAAAGCTATTAGTCTTTCAATTAGCCCAAGAGTGACAATTCCTAAGCATCATACTAATTTTCCATTCTTTTGCATTTCTATTTTTCATTTTTATTTCAATTCACTTGACATATGAACAGCTGGGGTTTTTTTCAAAATTCAGTGCATACACGTCACTTCTTGGTTTTCTCAATCTATGCTAACTGTTTTACAAGGAAAAGAGTCAAAGATGTTGATATTACCTTAGTTTTCCATGCCTGTGTATTTGCCAGACATTCCACATCAGATTTTTTCATATTTCTCTCTTTACAGGAATTGTGAAAAGCACATGCAGCACTTATTTTCTCATCTAAAAATGCATAACATCTATGGGGCAACTCTACCAAACTGTAGAGATAAAAAATAAAATAAGGATAATATACCTTGTTTTCAGTTTCTTTTACTTCAGTGTAACAGAGAAAAATAAGTAGGCAATGATTCATGGCCTCATACTTCTAGCACTGCTTCTCTATGCTGTATATTGACTATATTTAAAGTCTAGTTGGTGGTAGGAATGGAAAACATCCATTTGAAAAGAAAAAAGTGACTACATTATTGACTCATGTCCATTTGTCTTGCTTCTTTTCAAGTGTTCTTGTCCTGTGTTGATCACTGTTATATCCTGGTATATGTTAAGCCTGGAGATCACATATGTGCCCTTTGCTCTTCAGTCAGAACTCTAGAGAAGAATTAGATGCTCTGCTTGACCATTTTTCCTCCAGAAAAAAATGTGACAATACGTACATTGGTGTTTTAGAAAGGTGGAAGTTCAAAATGTGTGGTGTGCACTTACAGCGGACTATGATCATGTTTGACATCCTGTTAGTTCTCATGTGGGGTTATTGGTTTGTGAACAGGTTATGTGATGATCTGTGGACAGGAACATTGCATTCTCCAGGATTTATGTTGTGTCTTTTGCTTCATACAAGCAATGATGGAATTAGAGAATATTTCCTTCCTTATTTTGTCATATATCTTTCATCTTAGGAGACAGCAAGTAGTGCTTTCAGGTCTATTAATAACATCACAAATCTTCCTGACGTGCATTAAAAAATTCTCAAGGTCTCGCGTGTCAATATTCTGAGGACTTCAAAAGACTTTCCACTACCCTTAAATTTAGTGGGTGAAGCCTAAATGACTAAAATTGTTCTTTTGTGTCTACTTGTGCCCAAGATAATGAAAACCAGTAGATAAAGAAAGTTAAATGATAGTGAGGTAAATATAAAAAAGAGGTTGTAACAGGAATGAGAATACTTCAGGGTAAGGAAAGAAGAAACAGAGAGAAAGAAGAAGAAAATGTGAGGTAGTGTGGGAGATTCAAGTGAAAAGCTCAAGAAATGGAGGAATAATTTGAGATAGAAGATAGTGCAGGGAAGGTCTGGAAAGACAAAGAGTGTTAAGACAAATCTGCAAGCAGTGGAGAAGGTGTCTGTGTTGTTGAACATACAGTCAAATATGCAGTGAGAACTTCATATCAATACAATGTAATCAAAAGCAATGGTTCAAAACAAAGTTCATAGGAACATCCTCAGTGACTATACAGTGAACATAAACCATCATTGTATAACCACAGGACCTGGGATAGGAATAGTTAGAATTAAGACTATTTCTGAAAAATATATTGTATAAAAAGCAAACAGAAAAAGAGCGTCTTATAATTCCTTTATTAAAAGTCAGGATCTGAAATGTCATGAAATCAATTAGCTTGCTTATATTAATTTAAATTTATTTATTATGGAAAAACTTTATTCAAGAAACATCCAGACAGGGATGTTGTTTTGGTCAGACAAAATCCCAGTGTTCTCCCTCTTTTGAAGTAAATCCACTAAATTCAAGGAGAAATGAAAAGAAAACGAGAAGAGCAAAAATACTTGAAAATGAAGGTTGAAAGCCACATAGGAAAGAGAAGAGATCATTAGACAAGAAGTCACATATGGAGTATACATACTCTTTTATATGAGAATGGGTTATTGACCCTTCCGGCCAGTCACACAGTTGAAATTCTATATAGAGGAAAAGTGGAGAATAACAAACTGGGCACATCTATCTCTCAAGTTGGTAGACAGAACGGTTGTAATGTCTGTGTGAATTCAGAAGTTCTCTAAGGTTAATTGCCAAACATTTTCTTTTTGACAGATTTGGGTAGCAAAATACAGTTAAATATTGCTGCGATAAAAATACCAGTTATATATTATTATTCTGTAAAAAAAAAAAAAAGTGTGATTAACTTTCTAAGAAGCTTCAAATCTCTTAAAAACTTATAACAGAGTTTCATACTTTAAATCAGAAAAATCAGAAAATAAAGACTCTAAGAGTGATGGTTTGGCTCGAACAAAACTATTCAGTCTTTCCCCATTATCTGTTTCATTTCCCAGGCAGCCTTTTTTAGAAGGGTGAATAGAATTTTCATATCAGCTTTCATTGGTGACCCATGTAATTGCCTTTAGTCTTATGTTACATGAAAATCCATCTTTTGAGCTGTGTGATGACAGAAAAGAAGGTTCGTTTCCCATCACTGCAAGCAACCTTTACTAGAAAGAAATCACTAGCAGAATCACTGCTACTGATTCTGATTCACTCAGCCAAAAAAAAAAAAGGAATGAGAACACCAATTTTAAACTGCCTCTTTTTCAATAAAACAGCTTTATTATCAGCTCTGAAATGGATGTGTCTGCACTTGTAATAAAGTTTGATAAAATACAATCTTATTGACCCGAACAAAGCTTTTCCTGTTTTTCCTGTTCATCATTTATAGTCATATCCGTAGAGAGCATTAAGGCCTTTTTATATTCTTAAATGAAAGCTCTTTCTACAGATAACCTATCAGCACTCCAGCTATCTGCATGACTTGTCCATATAGTCACATTATTTTAATATATTCAAGACATTTGCATATTGATTTATTTGCTACGAAAGATAAGATCTTTATTCATTTGCTCTTTACAGGTGGGAAAGCCTCCCCAAAGAAGAGCATTCCTTGAGGCCAGCGACAGCATTAATTCTGTGCATCAGGGTCCTTGGAACTGCTATCCTGGAACACCATTGCCTATCAGTTTTCTGAGGATTGACTAGACACCAGGAGAGCTGTTATATTTAGATGCTTATCTGCTTTTGACTGCAGTGCAGTACTTTCAAAGATGTCTTTCATTTTGAGGCTTAACACATTAAATATCACCTGATCTGAAGATGTTTGAGGGTGTAGAGCCTCTTGCATAGAATAAATGTCTTATCTAAAAACAGCATTACATTTCTGCATAGTCCTTCATTTTGTGTAACTCTACTTTGTACATAAATTAAGGCACAAAGAGAAACTAAAGGTCTTTCTTCACACTGACAGAGAGAAGAAATCTCAAAGCTTAAAAAGATCCTCTGACATTCCTACTCAAAATCTCCCCAGTATGTCCAAATACTGCATTGAATAGCAGAAGCTATCTTTCAAAGACTTCAATGGAAAACAGAGAAAATGAAAGTTGTAGTGTCATGCTGAATAACAGCTATAACAGCCCAGATTAAAGCTGCAATAACTCACCGAATATTCACTTTGATTATGTGAGGTTTAAATAAGGCTTTTAAACCAAGATTCCCCTGTGATTAAATCTTTATTGTACACCTACTTAATATCTTAAATTACTAATTCCTAACGTTTCAGAAAATAATGGATCACTAGAATAAAATTACTAGTCCTGTAGATGAAAGGAGAAGAAGCAAGTAACCATTTCCACCATGAGCTGTGTTAAATAGCGCTGTGGGTTAACAATGACAGAGCACTAGATAACAACAGCCTGTTTGCCTATGACATATGAATGTCCCCCAAATGAGGAAATGTGTGACTTGAATGTCTACCCACTGCAGTCCTTTTCAAATCACAAAAGCTTTCTGTTACCCATATCTGAAAATGTCCTGAACATATGCTTTTTAGCACTAAAAGTTTAAGCTGGATCTTCACAAATCAAAGATACCTAATACTATGCTACGAAATCATTATCTGCAAGTTGGTCATAGCTACCAGTCCAGTGCTCTCAAAGCATGTTCTGGTAAGGAGCCTTTTCCCTGCATACCCACATAGAGCTGCTTATCTTTATTTTATTTACAGCTAAATTTACAACTTCAAGTTGTGCTCATTTAACAGTGGAAGAGGAGAAAATTTAGCAAGACCATAATGCACTGAAGCTGCAGGATGAGCTCCTGACTGGCCCATCGAGGTTGACTTAGAAAATATCTGGGCCATCACACCAATGCAGAAACATAGGATTAAAGTTAAGATTTCTCTACACTATAACCCTGATGTCTTACCATGACTATTAAAGAAATGAGGACTTGCTTCCTTTCCAGTCTATTCTGTGTTCTTTTCTTTGGTAGAACCAGAGCTATTGATAGTGCTAAACATAATTTTTTCACTCTACAGTAAGGACAGAGAGGACAGTAATAAAAATATGTAGGAGTTTCATTCCTATTATTTCAATGGTTTCACTGTATTGAGGGTAGGCAGATTATGAGAGAAAGAAAGAAAAAGGAAGGGAAAGGGGAATTTGAGGAAATTTTTATACTATTGAAGAACTGGAAAGTCAATTACTTCCTCCAGATGCCGTTTCTAAAGATGTTGCCTATAAAATATGGGACAAAATAGTATTGCAAAAATCTTACATCTAGAACGATCCTGTGATTCCAGCCTATGAGGTATTTCCAGTCAAATGCCTTGATGAGTCATAAATTAATTGAAAAGACAAAACTAGCAACACAGTCCTAAAAATTACTGTTATGTAGAAGACATTCCCAGCCTGGAAGCAAAAAGAAAATTTAATGAATTGCCATCATCTCACCCTATTTTCCCTTTTGTATTACTATTTGCAGTAGTGGATAGGATCAAGGTGGAAATTACTTTGCCAAATCACCCTCTTTTCATTTTTTTTCCAAATTTATTACATGTGTGTTCTTGGCTCTTTCATAATGAAAACCATGAACATATCCCTCTCCAGCATGTGTATTTTTCATTCATTTGTCATACCAGAATGTACACATCAAGGAATGTTTCTCACAACAGAATTATTTACACTGTTTGTGAAATGGGCTTTTTTGTTCTTTTTGTTGCCTTTTTTTGCTTGAAGTAAGCTCTAATTTCTTCCAGATGTTTGTTATACTAATGGAGAAAAGTAAAAGTTCAGTAAAGGAAAATAAAACTGATTTAAATTTTACCTGCTTTCACTGCTTTAAAACAATTTCAACAACTGCTACGTGCTTTATGAAGTCTGTAAATTCCATTTTAGCACTTTTATAATCAGTAAAGCCACAGGCAAAGTGTATGCAAAATGTGATGGAATTATGCGGTGAAAAAATCTGACAGAACTGCAAAGATACTGTGACTGCTCTGCTGCTGCTTTTCTATTCCCTTTTCCATCCTCTATACTTTGTCTTATCAGGTGAACTGCATAGATAATGTGTAATAAAAGAGAGTGGTACCAATACTGGATAAAATCTTCAGGAAGGCATTACAAAATAAAAGTTGGTTTCCAAGGGAAGAGTAGTAAACCCAACGTGAACCTGTATTTCAGATGTTATTTTGTAATATGATGAAAAATACATTGGTATGTACAGTTTTACAGTAAAAAAAACAGAAGATAAATTTTGTAGGGATAGAATAATTTTTTAGCAACCATGTAACTGTAACAAATCAAGTCTTGACTCTCTAATAATGTCAAAACTGTACCATTGATTTGATTGGTGCTACTCATACTAGGCAGGGTAGTGTGTATACAAAGTGTATATAAAGTTAAGAATAGTGTATATAAAGGTGAGAATGACATCCAGCAATACCTAATCTCTTTATTTTGCATTGAATTGCATCAGTCTACGAGTCTCTATAGTCCTAGAGACTTATTTTATTGTATTATTTTAATGTAAAATGCTTGAACAATTCCAGTAGAGTGTCCATGCGTGGTGGTTTCACATTTTCTGCAGTTTCCCAAATCTAGCCAAGACCTTACAAATACAATATCCATTGATCTAATTAGGAAGCAAAGAAATCCTATCTGTAGTATGCAATGCTAAGTGTCTTTATGGAAAAAAGCTTTTAAGAATTAGAATAAAGATGAAAGGAACACCCTCACATTAAAGCTTGGGGTACCTCGGGGCAAATGAATTAAGTGGGTACTTACGGCAATTAAGTTTAAAATAAACTTTTGATATAAATCAGCAGGGGTCTATCAGATCAAACTCTTGGATGAGCCTTTGAGAAAACTAGGATGATGTCTCTTCAGTCTATGCAAATCATATTGCCAAGCACTGCAGAGCTACAATCAGCCTACAGAGATAAACAGAAGTTTTATCAGTCAATAATTTGATGATGTAGGGCATATTACAGATACTCGCATTTAACAGAACAAGTGTTTATACACTGTTTAATACTGGTTAGGCTTGTTTAACTACAGCAATTTTACTGATCTCTGCAAGGAAAGCAGTTGGTAGGACCATAAGACATCAGTGTGTGCTCGAACTGAATCATTAGTGTCTTGCAAAATAAAATTAAAATGTATGTAGATGATAAACATGAAAACATGAGTTTATAGTCTAAACACTAGAAATTAAAACTTCCAAGGTTTTGGAGGACTTTAGATTTTCACTTAAGAAACAGATGATAATTTTCTTCATTCTGTAATTCACCTTACTTCACACAGAGGACCAAATACAAAGTGGTAAGGAAGATGTCCTTGGATATGTGTCAAAACCCACCTCTCGAAAACACACGTTAAAACCCACTTCTCAAAAACATATTTAGAACTGGAAGCTAAAGGTGGACAGATGTGAACCAAGCGTGCTGTGCCCTTAATGATAGCAGCCTTTCTTGATGCAACAGACAGGATCTGGTTAGCTTTCCTACCCATTTGTACATGACATTGTTTGTGAGATGAAATGACTTTGGTGTAATAAGTAGTGTCTGGTACTAGTCATCCTGGGGAGAAAAGGAGATCAGACAAAATCTGTCCCAAGGCTACCAAGTTTCCAACTCGCCCTCAAGTAAGAACCTTGTTTTCATACTGGATTGTTAAAAATGATCACTTATGAGACAGTTAATGCCCATCTGAAGCACACCAATATATTAATCTAAGACTCACATTTTTCTGTAACCCAAGTAACGATATTTGAAGCCTGCCTTTCCATATCTGAATTTTGAACTGAGTGAAAGCTGGCATTTTGTGTAATTCCCGTCATTATGTAAAGTGAAATATGACTTCATCTGCAAAAATGCTTAGAAATGCATCTAAAAATAAACTGAGAGACACTGGTCTTCTGTGTTGACTGTGGTTTTAAATACCTGCTAATGAGGTGTTAATTGTCAGTGAAAAAAAAACCTGCTTTGTGGATTTTTTTTTAAATCAAAACCAAATTTTGGACTGGGATAACAGTAGTTAGCAAACAAAAATGACAGAGCAGTTAGCAAACAAAACAGTTACCAAACAGAAGATAGAGTCTTTTAACGAATATAGTCAGCCTTCTATATAATTTCAGCCTAATTAAAAAAAATACAGCAAACTAAAATGCAGAGTTAATTATATGGCTTGCTTTTACAAACTTCATACTAACTGTCAACTTTTTTCTCAGGAAAAAAAAGAAAAGTGCACTGAAAAGATAGTTCCTCATGTTATTCTGCTTTTGCAGAACTGGCCAAAAGCCAAATTTGAATGGATATGCTTTATTTGTAAAACTTATCATGCAGTTCTAATTAAAATCTACTGAAGCTTTCAGCTTCATTTAAAAGAGTTCATATTCTGAATACTTTTCATTTTCTTTTGGCTGCATTCTACCTCAGGAGAAACTATCACACTTTCTTAAATTAAATAAGATGGAATAATTTTTAATACATCAGGAAGTAAAACACAAAATTTTGTTTCTTATGGAAAAAAATCTATGCATATCTTACAGGATTTTTATTGGCAGAAGCTCTGCCTTCAGTAAATATTCAATATCAGCATGTGGAGAAATAAACAAAAAATATTTCAAAAAATACAGTATTTAATTATTTATTGTCATTGATAGAATATATGTTTTTACATATTAGTACATCTTATTGGGATGGATACTGAATGTAACAGATTTGACCACATGCACCAAGTATGTAAGTCTGCTTCTGCCTTTTAGAGTATTAATTTAAAATGCTATTTAAATCAATGTGCCACTGATTAAATGTTTAACTCTGGACAGTTTTCCTAAGAAATATATATTCTAAGAAATCTCCTCATTCTAGTAGGCAAACATTGACTGGCTAGATAGCAGATATTTACAGGTATAGACCATTTCTATTGTCTTCTGTATATATTATATGTACAGAGGATATACATCTACTGTATATAATTTATATTAAGATAATAAATAGTTAATAACTAAACTAATATACTGCAATGAAGACTAGAATGAATAAATGAATGATACCACAAAGATTATAACAATGGAGATAGATATAGATATAAATTATATAGAATTATATAGATATATAATGGAATATGCTATATATACTATACTAATACACTATATATATACTATGGAAACAGTAATTTTCTTTTTGCCCTATGGAAATTGTAAGTGAACTGGTCAGACAGCATAGACTGAACTACCAGCAGTAGTGCTGATAATGCCTGTGTCCATCCCTCCTTTGTCTCTGAGCAATGGACCAGCCCATGGATGCCTCACTGCTAGTGGCACCCAGACACAGCCGTGCAAGCCAGGCCAGAGAACCCTTACGAAGAGCTCATAGCTAAGGTTGGTCACCACTGACAATCTAGTGCATATTTTGTGGGTATTTTAGGATTTACCAGGCAAAAATTCCCCCAAAATAGCTTTCTTTCACCCGTACTTGAGTAGGATATCCTGGCTCATCCTGATCTCGAGAGATCACAATGGACTGGTGACACATATTCAAGCTGGAATCTCTCAGGCTATACCGACGCAAACGCCTCTTTGTGGTGACTGCACCTACAAACCCTGAAGTACCACTGCAGGCTGCAGTGCACCTCAGCACCAGTAATGTCACCAGGGATAGAAAACACAGGAAGCAAAATAGTCACTATACTGGATTTCTCGAGAATTACTGAAGAAATATAAGAGTTAGTTAATTTTTAAATTTGTTACACTGTCTGGGAAAGTAAAGAGGTCTAAGGAATGAGCTAAAGCAGTCATGGTATGGGTAGTGTCAGAAGAGGTTCTGCCAGCCTGAGTCTCAGTGCAACTTCTCCTTGAAGCTCTTGTTTAAATATGTATTAATGATGCAATTAGGTTTAATAGTGGTAAGTAGGAGCAGGCTGTGAAGTTTGCTGATGAAATAAGACTGGGAGTGCACTAATAAAAGAAAATTTCAGGGCACTATGCAGAAAGAGCTGAGTGATCTCGCAGAATGGAGAAATAGGAAGGGGAATAAACATGAGAACTGATAATAAGCATTTCTACTATAGGTTAATTGGAAATGACTGAAAAGTCATGACTATTGCAGTATTGATATAGCATAAAACTAAAATATGCAAATGTGATCTTTGAATGAGTCAGGAAGGTCTTTCCAGGAGACATGAAGTAAAAGTTTGACCATTTCTACTCCCACCACTTTACTTTGGTCTTACATATTTAAAACAGATATATTCAAACCGAAACAAATCCAAGAGGTCAATATGAAAAGACTGTCATTCAAAGGGAGTAGAGTCAATATATTTTTTTACTATAGCAAAACTTTGGCTGTAAGAGAGTATGCTAATATCAATAAGTAAATCCTAATGTCAAATACTAAAGTGGTAAAGAAATTATTTAAAAGATAATGTTGTCACAGAAATGTATACATATATCGATTATGCACCCATGTAGGCTGGAAATCAGAAGAATGTGCCTTAAAGAAGAGGCTTTTGAAACAGTTTTCATTAACAAGCTGTGGAAACAGAAACCTAATCACTTCCGAAATTTATAAAGAAGATTATTACTTTTGATTGATTGTCATACCAAGAGATTGGACTCAGTGACCTGGGAAGAGCCTTCTTACCTCACTATATTGGTACAATATGTAAACTACAACCTTAAACTTTAAGGTTAAATTTGCAATGATCAGCTTTATTCTTCTAGTATAAATGCAACCTGCAATCAGAATAAAGGTCAGCTTTCCCAGAGTAAGGATTCCCTTGGCATCAGCAGTATATGATTAAAGAATTTCTCCGATATCTACAAACTAAATCAATTCTCATCCATCGGGTCTTTTGGATAAGGTTGTCTCATATGATAAAAAAAAAATGAAAAAACCTCAGAGACTTTAGTGTCTACGTTATAGTCATTGGACTTCAAGAAAGGCCTAGTCCTGCACTGTGAAGGCAAAAGTCAGACCACAGCTCTGAGGGATAGTGTTTCATCTTAGCAGAGACAGTAGAAATATAATTTCTGCAATGCTCTTTAGTTGCAACAGAAGCAGCTTTTATTTTCTCAGTATCTTTGGATATAGCTGGTTCCGCTTACAATAAACATGTTGCCTCCTTCCCTCTAGGTAATGATTTTTCATCTTTGCCATTGAAAATGAAACTCAAATGTTTATTGCAACTGGGCTGCTACTGATATGACTCTATTTTAGAGAAAATCCTTCTTCATTTATAGATAGAGTCTCAAAGGAATTTTGCCTTTTAATACAAATAGAAAAGATTATATTTCAAAGATATCCATGCATTTTACTCCAGCTGAAGTCAATTGAGGGTGTGGGAGTTTGGAAGCTTTGGCAAATTAAGCCCTTACACAGCAGCTATGTTAATGATGGTGAGTCAGAAGGGAACCCGTACCACACTCCCACAACTGCATCAGCTCCCTGCTTCTATCATCAGGATGTAGAACACATTTACTCTTTGTCACTGAATTCAAATGTGACTGAATATAGAGCAGATCTACTGAACAGGAAGGTGCAATTTTCCATAATGCCTTTTCAAAACCGAATAAAGGTCAAAATCTGTTCGACTTACATTGCATGAAATTAATTCAAAGGAGATAATTTAGGACAGAATTCAGCCCCAAGCTCCTGTAAGACTACAATTACAGATGGCCTTTTCAGAAACAAAAGAACATGCTACAACGTCTCTCATATACATCTTATAAGACTTTTCCAAACCAAATCCAAATGAAGTTAATGTTAGATACTAAATAGTTATTGCAAAGGATCACAAAAATAATAATTCCATCATAATAGGGCTAAAATAAATGAACTAACTTGAGACAAGATTGAAAGCTCGGGTACCTTTCATGGATTACTTCCAGTTACAGAGAGCTTCATGAATACAGTTAATGAGGCATTGTATAAAAGTCATCCTGGAGAGATATGATGGTCAACAAATATCTAGCATAAACCTAAGGATTTCCTCATTAGAACTGATTTGTTTCAGCCTGAATGGGCCGTTCCAAAACCTGCTGATTACTTAAACGTGGAGGGCTGGTATGCTCCTCATTTCCTGAGAATTCTCTGTGCTCCCAGCACACTCACACTAATGCTTATATTGTGATGGCTTAGGTCCAGACTGTGAATGATGTATAACAGAAGGAGCAATCAAATTCCCCTAAAACCACTAAAGCCGCATTTTCATTGTTAGTTTGTGGCACAATACTCCTATGACCAATAACTCTACCTGCTAGGAACATATAACAGTAATTCTATGAGATTGGTTCAAAATTAATTTATACTGGGCTACTTCAGTTAGTCAGCACGACTCTAGAACTAACAGATGTTCCATACTGTAATGCAGTATTATGGAACAAGAGTATGACACAGCTACATTGATTTTCCCTTCACTACCTTTCCTATTTAGTATCAGACTACAGGCAGGACACAAGATCAAATGCAATTATGAGTCTTTAGAGTTAGCAGCTGGACATGGCAGAAAATATTAGTAAGCTCTCTTGCCCTTAGAAGACCACCATATGGGAGAAAATCAATTATTATAAAGTTTTGGATGGTTTCCCAGATATGCTGCAAAAATTGATAAACACTTAAAAATTTTTCAACCAAAAGAGGAAAGGTGTCAGAGGAAAGAGGAGACTTATTGAAGCACTTATACCCTACTTTGCAGCAGTGCATCATCACAGAGGTGGCTGACCCAAAACCATATCACTGCTCAACATCTATAACTATATAAAAATTAATCAGTTCCAAGGCCAGAAGCAGCCTCTGCAAACACAAATTCTTACTTCCTATTGAAAACAGGACATAAGATGCCTAGGGTGCAGTATGACCTGTTCAATAAACCCAGCTATAGACAACCTTTTCAACTTTTTCCTCTTTGGAAAACATCCACAGCTTTCTTTTGATGTGAATTTGTCTCATTTTAACATCTTGCCCTCAGACCATATCAATAATTTTGTTTTACTTTCAAACTTCTGCTTTCCATGTAAATGCTTTAGCTTGCAAACCTTTGATTCTTTGAATCTTAATAATTAGTTACTTGATAAATTTAACTAGATTAGAAGAGATTAAACTGCTAGAGTTAAGTACTGTAGGGTTTATTTCCCAATAAAATAATCCCAAGGATTATAATGTAACCTCTCTAAACTATTTGCGTGTCTGTAGCAGCAGATGTGAACATATTACTGCTCTGAATTAGTAACATTCAAAGGTGACATAACTTCCTTACTTCTGTACAAGTACTGAGAGCAATAACATTACAGCTCATACTCATCTGAGCTTCACAGTCAAGGCTCCTTGGAATTGAAAAGTTTTCCTGCTTTATTGGAAATAATGTTCTTTCATGCTAGGCCTATGACTTTAGGCTCAGCCTTATGTAAATTCAGCTGTTTGTTTGCATCTAGCTTGCCAGGCAGTCTTGATCGACTTGCATCAAACACTTTCCTTTTCATTATTCACCACACTCTCAACATTTTTCATCTCCAACTCTATCAGTATCATTGTGTATTTTCTTCCAAGCATTGAAAAAGAATATTAAATATAATAGAGTCAAATACTGATCCCCATGGCAATCGTAGACAAACATCTGAAGAACGATTCTTAATTTACAGTAATATTTTAAGACCTTTCACTTGCCCAAGTTTTAATCACTTCAGTATGTGCCATGTTGATTTTATTTCTTAATCAACATGTCATATGCTACCAAATGAAATGCCTTATAGAAAACTAAGTGTGTTCCATCAGTTTCATTACCTTTATAAACAAAACAGGATTGCAGCATCATCTGTTTCATTATTCTGCCTGAGATCATTATCAGGCTGACAAATCTATAACTATACTTTTTTCTTGTTTACATTGGAACAGAATTGGATCTCCTATTTACATCTGGGACTACCAAAATGCCTTGAGTGTTGAAATTTCGCACTGAAAATCAAGCCTAATAGTTCAAGGATATCATCAGACAGCTCTGTTGAAAGCCTTGGATGAAGATTGCCTGGATTTGCTAATTTAAAATGTTTGGTTTATGAATACATATACCTTTGTTTTATGAACAGAAATATTTTTACCCTTATGCCATACTTGATTCAACAGCTGCAATACTGATATGGGGCTGCAGAGTATTGCAACCTCTTCCTTATGACAAGACACAAGATATGTCTCAGATGTGGTCTTGAAGGGCAAATGCCCCTTCTCATAGCCATCACTGTGCTCTGATATGCCATATCATCTGGCTTTTTTTGTTAAGCAGGAGCTGCAGAATTTTATTTAATAAATGCTCTCCCTCTGCTATGTCATTACAGAAATGTTCCTATTAACACCTGGCTTTAGACCAGTGCTAGACCAGAACACCCTTGTCATTATCTACATCAAAATATACTTCTTGTTTTACTGACATTTGTCAGTACCTTTTTGTTCTTCTCCCATTACTGCTCTATATCTCACAGTTTTCTTTGTAATCTATGGTTTGAGCTGACCAAATCTACTTTTTTAAAATACAGCTTTGAAAGACAGTGATAAGAGAGGTATGCTTCCTGCTTAGCATAGAGTAATCTAAAATTCAACAGAAAATATCATATTGGTTGAGATAGAAACTGTTTTTTCTCACTAAAATAACCATATAATCTCTATATATGCCCACATTAGATGTGGGCAGTGAGTTAATTAAATGTCAACAATATGTAAAACATTATTTTTTCTTTAAAATGTCAGACAGCAAACCAGCACAACACTTAAAATAATTTTCAATTTTAAATGTTAATATTTTCAATTTAAAGTTTAAAATTTTGCCGTCTAAAAATTATATTTATATGGGAATTTAAAAAAAAAAAAGTTAAAAAGTCAAACTATGGTCAAATCCTTTCAATTAAGTTGAAAAAGAAACCCTATATAAACTGAAATTGATATTCATAATGTTGTGGGTTTTTATTTTACCCAAAATAATAGTGTACACACTCACACAAACAGGATCAAGCATATATTCATTGAGAAAAATTAGTCTTGAATCTTGACCTTGCAACTGACTTGAAGATTTTGATTCCTGTGGCTCATTGCTCAATAAGCTGGACTCTGTAGAAACAGAAAAATCTGCCAACAGAGAATTTGCTACAGAATTAAACAATCATTTGCAATTTTAAAACTCTATTATCTATTCATTTATTGATTAAAAATTCATCCTCATCTCTGCAGTAATTGTCTTCAAAGTGTCTTCCTTTATAAAATACAATTCTTTGTATAATTCTCTACCAGTTCTGTTTGCCAAAGGCCCTGAGGCATATCAGAGAAGTTTCTTCAAACAGAGTTTTAAAACTTCATGATTACTTAGATACTGTAAAATAATCTAACTTGTCAGATATTAATATTTATTTTGTGCAGTTTGTAGTCTTTTTGTCTCCTGTTCTCTGAATACCCACTGTGAACCACGCATGAAACTGGATGTTGTTTGCACTGTAACCCGACTATCAGCCAGATCTGCACCAATTCTATGTAAGCACAAATTTTTCTCCTTATCCCAATATGCCAAGATCACAGTGGTTGGGGGTAGGGGGCAGAGGGGCAGGGAAAAGGTGGAATAGTGGCCTGTTGTTGCACTGTCTTATACATTCCGGAAAGGCAACTTTATTTTTGCTATTGCTCAAGCATGCTAAACCTCCCTCTCCAGCTCTGAATTATTGTCCACTGTATTTGATTTATAATAGGAAACAATGTTTATTTTTCAAGTCACCTAGGAACAGATGTGGCAGGGCACAGTTGAGTGGAAAAAAATAAAATAGCACAGGGTTCCCTTCAAGTGGCTAAGGAGGCTATGGATGAAATCACAGCCATAGGCCTGTGTTTTGCTCATGGGAACTTAACATCGTAGTGAAGGTCAATGTAAACCTGACATGCATGTGTAAGGCAGCACTGCCAACAGTAATCCTAAAATCCCAAATCTGATACTCTTCATTCGTGGTGTATTTATTAGTAAAAATAAGAGTGGAAATCTTCAACTCAGCTACAGCTCAAAATTTGTTTCTCACCATGACCACATCATGTCTGGCCTTCTGGAAAGCAGCTCTGTGGAGAAAGACCTGGGAGTCCTGGTGGACAACAAGCTGTCCATGAGCCAGCAGTGTGTCCTTATGGCCAAGAAGGCCAATGGTGTCCTGGGGTGCTTTAGGAACAGCACGGCCAGCAGCTCGAGGGAGGTGATCCTCCCCTCCATTCAGCCCCAGTGAGGCTACATCTGGAGTGCTGTGCCCAGTTCTGGCCTCTCCAGTACAGGAGAGACGTGGAGCTCCTGGCGTGGGTCTGATGGAGGGCAACAAAGATGATTAAAGGCCTGGAGCATCTCTGTTACGAGGAAAGGCTGAGGGAGCTGGGCCTGTTCAGCCTCAAGCAGAGATGACTGAGAGAGGACCTCATCACTGCCTGTAGGTATCTGAAGGGAGAGTGCCAAGAGGATGGAGCCAGGCTCTCCCTGGTGGTGCCAAGCAATAGGACAAGAGGCAGTGGGCAGAAACTGATGCACAGGAAGTTCCACCTGAATAGGAGGAGAAGCTTTTTTACTGTGCGGGAGACTGAGCACTGGAACAGATTGCCCGGACAGGTTGTGGAGTCTCCCACACAGGTGTGAGCCTGTGGCTTGTGCTACCACCCCTGATATGGTATCATACCTCCATGTAAGTTCACACAGCAGCAGACACCACTGAAATGCTGCAGAGCTCCCCGCATTGAATCCCAAGCAGTCGCTATAGGACCAGATTGCTGCTTTTCGCACAGCTATGAGTAAATAAAGTCATCCCTGCACCTACCCCACATTACCTGGTAACAAACAGCTCTGGGAGAAGTTGCCACTCTGAGCAGCATTGTTCCCACTCTTCTGCATGCATGCATGCCACCGTGCTCACCCACCAACTCCAGGAGAGTGGGAAGTGATTCACCTCAGTTTTGCAAAACTGTAGAAAAGTCTCCTCTGCTTTGCTGCCAGTGTTCCAAGGCCCTCATAAGTCCAGAAAAGAAATGATGAGGAGGGATTTGTGTAACCAGGTTATACACAAACCCTGTTTCTACTTGCTCATTCTTGCTCAAGCACAATGCCATGTCTGCCTTCAGGGCTGTGATGTAATGAAGCTGAAGTAATGTTATATATACCTATATATACCAATATATACCTAGCTTTTCTTTTTTTAATTCATTGGCTGACTATACCTCTCTTACAGAACATGAACAAATAATCTTTGAAAATATGTAAGTAATCTTTACTGAGGAATCAGTAATGGTAAATGCAGCTCAAGCAAAGCAGACATAATCAGTTATCACAATCAGTATGATAAATGCAACAGCACAAGATAACAACAGAGAAATGAACAGTAGCTTCTGCAAAATTATAATAAAAAAGAAAGATTCCTCAAATTTTAACCAAATCTCTGTTAGATATTTATGTTTTAGAATAGCATTTTAAAAGAAACTAAAGGCATATATCACATCCACAGGTTGTAATCACCTACTTATCATAAAGGTAGAGAGAATTATATTTTAAATTTGGTATACCAATGTGGCGCAAAATTCTTTTCTGAATCCTTTATTAAAAACATACATGTTTAATATATACAGTACACCCGCATACATGCACATTCACTGATTTATGTTTTGTCAGAGATAAAGCTTCTTTAACCTAAAGAAACAAATAGAAGAAAATCTCAGAGTGCAGAAAGCACAAAGTGACTTCTTTGTCTGAAATTAGAAACTGGGTTGATACTGTCAGCTTCCTTTGAAACTATTACTCTTGGCAAGTTTTTGTACCTGTTTGTTTTCTTTGTGACTGGAGATAAAAACACTAAATCATCATCCATAGTTTAGTTGCAATCTGCTACTGATAAATCTTTTCATATGTCTTTATTTCTTGTAACTCGTTCAGAGCTCTTTAAAACTTGTATCTTTCAAACAAATAATATTTTTACTTGAGGTTTAGGGTATTGTGGTTTTTTTTTTTCCCCGAGTTATTTCCACTATGTAATTCTGAACAGAAATACAGTATTAATGCTTAAGTGAGAAAAAAAAATTCTCCTCCGTTATCATTATTTTTCCTATTTTGAAAAAAAAAAATGCAAACCAAAAAACCCAACAGAATAACTCTACTTTTTGAGACATAAATGAGTATGTTAAAATTCCAATTATTCCCAGGAAATATACTCAGTGAATAACAGCCTACCTTTCTTCCCTGAAGTAATTGGTTTTGACCGGGTAAGGTTACTTGTACTTGAAAATTTCATAGCAGGCAGAGTCTTTTAAAAACATTACTTACAGTTGTATACGAAAGGAAAATTTGCAGCAACAGACATACATTCAAAGTGATTTTTCTGAGAGTCGCTATTTTAAGGAACTGAAATCTGGGTCTAGCATGAGTTATTTGTACATGAATTATTCTGTGACTCCTGCCGTCCTTCCTTTCAGTACACACTCTCATACCCTTTTTCATTGTGAGCACTATATTTTCATGTAGTAGTCAATACAACTTGGAAACTTTGAAATGTAACCATACTTATACGTAATGCACACACCTAACTACCAAAACCATTGGTGGCTTATGCCATGCATCTCCCTCATTAACTGCTACCCTAGGATGTCCTACAGAAAAGTTGAACAGGAGAACAGAGGCAATCACAACTTTAACTTAATTCTTCCCCAAAAATACAAAAGTCACCTTCTGGCTAATCGCACCACTTTGAAACAGAAATCTGAGGTTTTGTTACTGAAAGTGTTTTGAAAGAAGTTTGCAGCAAAATGAGAGGAAGAAATAGCCCTCTCTCCACCTCAGGATGGAAAACTGAAATAATGAACTTCAGAGAGAATAATGGAAGAAAGAAATAGTTTCTCCCTATGCATTCTTTCCTTCTATGCACCCTTCACAACCAGACCCAACATTTCACCCATCTGCCTTATTCATCATCTGACTCTATCACTCCAGAATTTCACCCTTTCTTTTCACTCTTTTATCTCACATTTAATTTGCCTGATCCATTAGAAACCTTACCATGCTAGCACTCCTTTTTCAGAATGGAAAAAACCTCTTTGTGTTTAAGCCATCAGAGATCATATTCAACCTGCTAAAAATCTTGATCTCTTCTGGCTTAGAGAGAGAGAATTAAAACCAAAGATCCTTCCTTTTATGGATCTATTTCTCTCCACATCCTTAAAAGAGTGTTTTCCTCCTATGTGTGCATGTGCGATTGTGCAAATGGCGTTTTACTACCATAATGTATTTTTCATTAACTTTTCATCTTTGATGACAGGTCTTTTTTCCACCTCAAAAACAGTTTAAGAGTTACGGGTCATAGACTCATAGGCTCAACAAAAGGAATGAAAGGCAGAATGGACTTAAGTGTCTTCAGCGTCTTTGGAGAAGTTTCAATGTTGCCATTAATCACCACCTGAAGGATTTGGTCACCTGCTGGTGGGACAGGAATGTTTCAGGCTGAATGTCTTGAACGCTTCAGTCGGTACGTTTAAATATCCAGTGGGAGAGGATCGTCTCATGGTAACCTGGTATTAAACCTGGAGTAGATTCAGCAATGGGGTTCATGAGCACACCAACCACGGCCACCAACTGCAGCCATATTACCCTTTACCCTATACTAATTAGAGTTTTCTTTTGAGAACATTGTACCAAAACAAATAAATTAAAATCCATGCATGACACAGGCTCAAGTAGCTGATTTGTTGAAAAGTGAGCTGGCACACCTATCTTCAGTTTATCCAACTCTGCTGTTTATGTTTGTCATGCTATATAAATTGGATAACCATGCTGTACAAATGCTGCCAAATTAGGTTTCCCACCTGGAAAAACATGGAGGGAGAAAGCTTCTGCAGGTAACATAATTCTGGTCAGTGGAAGACAGCTAAGTCCAGTGCTGTCAAAACTAAGGCAGATTTTATGTCCATCCTCTATAAGCAGCCATTTGTGTGGGGCATATGAGGATTACAATTTTCAAGTCTGGTCTTTTGAATTATAATTTGCTTGGGTTTGAACATCTAATACTTCTGTGTCTATACTTCATCTCGGCCAAGCTGTTAGTGCTTTACTGTTCCAGCCTCCTCAGTGTGCTGATGTCGCCAACATTCTTTCCCACTTCTTCATGATTCTATTAACTGTCTCTAAAAATTTGAGTTTTGGAATATGAATTTGATTTTTAAAAAATCATCCTTGTTTCTCTGAGAGTAGGAGGTTGCACCACAAATCACCAGCAGTGAAGATGAAAAAGGAAGCAGTGTCTGGTTAGAAACAAGTAGTTTGCAGAGCTGCAGTAGTGTGCCATGCCAAACTCCATTCCTAACACCAGAGGGAGCTGAGCAAAGGTATAAATTCTGAAAACCCCTCCTTGAGAAGCCCAGACTTTGCTGGGCAAACGGGCCCCTGAAGCTGATACTGCCATCTATACAGACTCAGAATAGGAAAAAAAAAAAAAATTACAAATATTGCCATAAGGAGAACATCCATTTCCTCCTGTTTGAAGAGGAGTAAAAAAATAGCTTCACAATGTTTGCCCAAAAGTTTTCTTCCTTTCTATCTTCTTACTGAGAATTTTATCAAACTCTTTATTTTTTGACCTAGCATCCATTTTTAAGAGCTAAAGCTTTCATACGTCTACTGCTTACGTGGCATTGGTAGTCTGTAACTTATATTTATTTCATAAACAGTTATATTTTGCCCAATCTCAATTACTGCTTTTATAATAAGCCATAAGTGTTTCCTTTCGCTTCTTCAACTTTTCACAGTTTTGCTATATGGATATTCTCATAGGTTTAATATCATAATCTTGTTTACCAACAAAGACCTTACCTCTTCTGCAGTAAATGGTGTTTGGCTTTTTGGTTTGTTTGGTTGATTTGGTTTGTCTTTCATTTTTACGTTTTCCCCACAGTTTTAAAGATATACTGTAATATAAAAAACTATATGATCAGTATTACAGACAAACGTCTTGAACTAAAAATTTCTTAATATATTAAAAAAAAAACCCAAACTACCACATTGTCTTTAGTTTTGCTTTAATTCCTAAAGAAAAATGAAGGATCTTCTGATCTATCAAGCTTGCATATACACAGTCTATAATTATCTCAGCACTTGTCATCAGCATAAATGATGACATAGGATATCTCTACCAGCAGATGAAAAACCTCAACCCTTTCCAGGCAAAAAACGTAGAGACTCCCACTGCATTCAGAACAAGTTCAGCACATACTGTTTGAGCCAGTAGTTGGGTACTAGCCTATAAATTGAACTTTAACATCCAATAGTTCAGTTTTGGGTTTTTTTATTTATTCAAAACTCTTTTTCTATTTCTCAATATTTTCTACTGACCTAAGCACTCTGTCATTGCTCATTGTGGTAACCTGCTGGATGGAGGAATTTCCATTTTTGGCTTCACTTGTGATTACTATGCTGCAATAACTTTCCTTAAATATTTACCTTTTGTTTTCTACTCTGACATTTATGTACATCACACCTCATTTGCTACCCAGGAGGCCAATTAATTTTAAAAATTCAGTTTTTGCCTGCATTCGTCTGTTGCTGATCATTTCTGTGCAGTAAGTTCAGGTGTGTATGAAATACCACCTACTTGATTTTAAGCAAGATAAGCCTGCAGTTATGATTACTGATGTGTATGTTGCATTTCTGAATGTGAAAATGGTCATCATCCATTTGCATGTGCAATTATCCATTCTGCGTATACCATCTGCAGGTGAAGATTTCAGAGGCCGCAGCGGTCATTTCACATGCAATTTAGGTGTTGACTACACTTGCATGTTTTACACGCAATTACTTGCTTAAGACACCTAAAAATCAAGACCTAAAATTGCTATTTACAATAAAGGCGATGATCAAATTCATCAGTCTGAGAAAGTTCTAATAAAGATGTAACAGTGTGAAATCTCTTGTCATTATATCATTATGTTTAACAGTTATGCCAATGCTGCTGCTGGACAAGTGAATAATGAAAAACTTTGTAGCAAATCTGTGGATGGGTTGGAGCATTTGAAGAAATAGTAGCTGATAAATGGAAGGCTTTGATGCAAAGTTTGGCTTTGTGGAAGAAGTTGACATTACATCATGGAAAATGCAAATGAGAACATAGGTTCAGTTTGAACATAGTTTTAGAGGAGGGAGATGTAGCCTGTAGCTGAGTTGTGGAAGAGCTAATCTTACTGTGTTAAATCCATTGCAGATGTTGATCAGCTAGTCCAAAACACGTGGCTGTTAGGCCACTGACATTTCACTGTTCAAGCTGCCTATATGTCGAGTGTAAGTCTCACACATGTATCAATGACATTGACGCTAAAATCCAGCAGTGGGTGAGGTGAAATAGAGATTTTTTTCCTCACTCAGAAGAATTCCTCAAATTTCTATTCAGAAAAGAATGTCTTCATCAGGACCTGCAAAAGCAGCAAGTGTGAAAAGAAAGGATTAACAGAGATGCCCTTGTGCTTTGCTGAAGGAATGAGGGATTCTCCCAGATGAACCCAGTGAAGAACTTAGTTTCTTTCACCAAAATCCAGGGCTAATTTGGAATTTAGCATTTAGAATTTGTTTGCTTCCATCCATTTGAAACGCCCTCATCAAACTGTTATCCCATTTGTGAGTGTGAGAATTCCTGTCTTACAGATAAGTCTTTTGTAAAACATTTCATATTGAATATTTTTATTACAGTCAAATTATAATGTACATTTCGACATCCTCTTTTCCATAACACTAGTCACTCGCTTTCCAGAACTTCATGACTCTTCTTTTGTTAGAGGACAATATGGTGTGTGCTTTTGCTGACACCAAATTTATCCTTGTCAGAGTGTTTTAATTTTTTCTATGGCAAAAGAAATTAAATTTTTTCTGTGGTCATAGATAGCCTCCGAGCTCCCGAGCAAGCTTCACTAGCATAGACATAAACTAGGCAGATGGGTCTCCTGAAAATCGAATTATGTTCCTAAGTTATTGAGTAGCAGTGCTTTTATAGGAGTCTAAGGTCATGAGAGAGACAAGGTTTATAAGGAGAAGCAGTATTTTCTATCAAAATAGTTAATGCAGTGTTGAAAGAAATGATACATTTGGGGCTCAGGATGCCTTGAAATAAGCATCTTTGAATGACTGGCTTAAAAAAAAAGAAGAAAAAAACAGAAAATGATAAAAATTACAACAATTTATACGAAGAAATACAATTTAAAAAAGAAAAACTAAAATAGTTTATTTATTTATAGTCTGTCCTTGTATATTCTCCTCCCTTACACAGTACTCATTTTCGTGATATATTGGAACCTGTGTTTAGTTTGTCAAGAAATATGACTGCAAAATAGAGGCATGGAACTAGATCAGTCCAGGTCACCAGGTCCAGTCATCATTTTGTCAGGTAAACCCTTTCTTAAATGTATTCTGCTTAAAACTGATTATGGTCCTTGCTTCCCCTTTTCCAATCACAAAAGTGTGGTTTAGAAATGCACTGCCCCAAATCTTAGAAACTTGCTCTTAAATTCTGCCTCAAATTGATTGATTGGTCATTTTTGACTCATTTGTCTTGTGGCAGCATAGCTGAAAAAGCTTTTAGCTTTCCCAAATGTAGTTGACCTTCTTATGTACTTGTCCGGAGAAATCATTTCTGGTAGGATTTTGCTCACCTAAATCATCCAGATTTTTATATTTGTCTTCTTGGAAGAAATAAATTAATTTCCCTGATTGTCTCACAGCCTGTTGCTGCGTCGGCTGTACTTTAACATAACCTTTGTTAAAAATGGGCACCAGAACTAGGTATGCTACTGCTGCCTCCATTGGCATATTACCCATCTGCCCTGAATTGCTGCATCTTTCGACTTCTGCTGTCTTTTATTTTCCTGACCACATCACATCAATGACTCACAGTCATCTTGTGATTACTAATGCACTCAATATATTATACATTTGTCATGTGTGGTTTGTTCATTCTGTTCATCCTCTGAGTCTTTTCCTAGGAGGAGAAGCACGTCCAGAGATGTGTCAGGCTTTAGTAGTGCTTCCTCTTTTTTTTGCCGTTAGCTCTGTGGAATGCGTCGCTGCGTATTTTTTAATTGCTGTCTTAATTTTTCCATTTGAATGAAAAGGTGAGGACATTGGTGGTTGTTGATAGTCTCTGAGCAGCTAAATCCAACATCTCAGACCAACCACACAGAGCTTTGTCCTTCGCATACAAAAATTTTTTCCCTAGAGCAAAGTGTTGAAGAAGCACACTTATTGACTATCGTCTTATTCTGATATTCTGTGATGGCCATTTAGGTAATTTGACAACAAAAGTACTTATCACCAAAACCTTGAAAATTCAAACAGAGATCTAGCATGAAATAAATACTGTTACAGCCCACATGAAAGCTACATGCTGCTCACAGAAGCCTTTAATAGTACAGAAAATAATCTGCAGTATTTCATACAACCCATGAAAACTTCATACCTTGTACCCCAATACTGCCTTAATATAGTCAAGAGGAGAGGAGTGCAAAACTACAGTTAAATAATTCTGGAACATTCTGAGACATTCTTCAATCTCTTCAGTGAGAGCTGATATAGTTGGTCATGCTTAAGGAGGTGGATCATTGATTTTAGCATGAGTGAGGGTTACAGAAAGAGGACCCTGTTATCCACAGAAAATAATGGGAGACAGAAGAGACAAATGCTCTGAGCTCCTGGAAATTTAGCTGAGAAGGAAAAAAAAAGACTAGTTTCACATTTTTTTAAATCTAAACCTCTCTTTTCAAGGAACGTAAAAGCAAGTAACATTTTCAGGTGATTATCAATTCTGGGAACATGAACTTTGATATTCGTAATGAGGATATCTATGCATAGAATTCTTAATATATTTTTATCCAATGATTTTTAATTTGTTTCTTGGCAGAAAGAAGGGATTCACTCAGAACCTCAAAACAAGCTAAAATATGCAAAAGAGTAAAAAAGTACAATGATATGCAAACCTGAGACGAGATTATTTTAAAAATAAGGAGTGAGGGGGAAAAAAGAGCTCTTTAAAATGCCTTGATGGGTTTATTTTAAATATTGGGTGAATTATGCAGCCTGTTTTCTTGTTTTGTTAATGAAGCATCAGGACCTAAAATATATTTAGTGTTTCATGAATATGCAATGAATTGCTAAATATTTGCAACGAGATTTGGCAGTGTGAACTTTCCTGAAAACTTACCAACCTGAACGCTTAAAAATACTTTGAATCAGCAAGAAGTCAAACACAGAAACAGATCAGCTGCTCTCTTTCCTCGAGGAAATTTCTGGTGGCTTTTGTTTTTTGGTCAGGGAATGCAGAAGAGCAGCCACTATGGATGAAATCTTGACCTCGTTCAAATAATGTCTTGACCAAATAACAGATGGAGGTGTGCAAAGGTGCCCCATGTAGGCTGATAGGCTGATAGAACCAAACTGGAGTAATTATTATTATAAAACACAGTTGCTTGTTTTGCAGCTGTCACCCAAAACAGGGTATTTAGTACACTCAGTGAGTCTGAAAACATTTTTCAGCTCTGTCAAACACCAATTTATTTATAAAAGACCACTCATAAGTAGAACTAGACTAACTGCAAAACACTGTAAAATGGAAGCAGTTTTGCCAGACTGAAGATTGAAAGCAAAGGAAATCAGCCTACTTTGTCATCTTGGAGCTCTTCCTTTATTTGGAATTATGATTGTAGAATCAAAGAATGGCTTGAGTTGGAAGGGACCTTAAAGATCATCTTGTTCCAACTCCACTGCCATGGGCAGGGAACCTTCTACTAGAACAGGTTACTCAGAGGCCCATCCAGCCTGGTCTTGAACATTTCCAGGGATGCGGTACCCACAGCTTCGCCAGGCAATCCATTCCCATGCCTCACCACTGTCAAAGTAAAGAAATTCTTCTTAATATCTAATTTAAACCCTCTCTCTTTCTGTTTAAAGTCATTACAACGTTGTCCTGTCACTGATTTCATTTGTAAAATGTCCTCCTGCAGCTTCTTTGTAGGCCCCAGGTTTGAACATCTCCAACTCCATCACTCTGTCTTCACAGGAAAAGTGCTCCAGCTGTCGGATCTTCAGATTTTAATAAAAAGTCAGCCCAAAAGAGCTGCTTTTTGGCCCCATCACTGGTTCAGCTCAACGCAGCATTGGGTCCCTCCCTCACTTGCTTTCAAGAATGGTCAGAAAATTATCGGGCCTCATCCTCTCTCCTTAGTAAAACTGTAATCAAATACTTTCAACAGTAAGTATTTTTAAATCATGGCAACTATATTTCAATACTGCTGCTGGTAGCAGAGTTTTAAATAGGGCTCTGAGTCATATCAGGGCTCTGTGTGGCTGCTCTCCTGGAAAGAAGCAGGCATAGCTGCATTAGGTGCCCTTCTGCTGCTGAACAGTGCAGGCTGCCTCATCATTCCACACTCCTGACAGTAGCTGTTCATGCTGAAATCACAGGCTGCAAATTGCAAGAGCTAAAAGGCAGATATTCCACCTACTTAGTTATGCTGTTGGAAGGGTGGCATGGCTATTTAAGGAGAGCTGGAGTGGGGAACAATAATCCTATCATCCACCGCAACCAAATTCCTCTGGGCAGTGCAGCAGGGCTGGAGATGTGATGCCACATAGCACAGTGGGATTGCTTAAATGACTCGGCTACAAGTAGAAAGCTGCCAAAATAAGCTGCTCGAATGGCTTCAGACTGTGCACTACAGATCCAAGATCAGTGTCCACCATTAGAGAAGAGATAGCATATATGCCCTCTTTTTCTTGTGCTGATGTCCAGTGCTTTATCTCACTTGGGAGATCCCAGTGTTTTTCCTCTCATGGCCAAGGGAAAAAGAAAAAATTGCATGGCTTACTGCAAATTTCTAATTTATTTTTTCTTTTCTTTTCAGATTTTAAGATTCTCTGGGTTAGCAAGCATAAAGATATCATGAGTAAACAAAAAAGATGGAGGAAGTATGTCTAGGCCCAAATTTGTCAAAACATACACTTGTCATTTCCATCATTCAAAATTAAAAAGGTCGTACAACTTATGACAAGAAACTAGCCTGAAATCACAGGTACCCACTCTGTCCTAACTAATGTTTTTAAGCACATATTAAAAGTACAGCGATTAACCCCTAGTGAGTCCAAGGGATCAAAACCTGCTGAGTGTCACTGTTCACACCTGAACCTGATCTTTGGTAGCCCACTGAGATTTGTACTGCTAAATTAGACCAGATTTTATAGAAAACAGCAAACATACAGTGAAAAATTCAGCATACAGTGACTAGTAATTAATTAAATATTTATTTATTCTTAAGTGTGCTATGCTGACTCTAGAGCTGTCAGTCAGGCTTGCAGGGCACCTACGTTCAAGCAAATGTTCAATCTATAATCAAAGGATATTCCTTGGTGTATAAAGAAAATACACAGAACAAGCTGACTGGAAAAGATTTAGAAAATTATGAGGATAGTACTGTAAGCTGTGGTTGCAGCCTTTTGCATTACATCTTATCAGACAAGCACAGTTTCTAATAGCAAAAAATGTATTGCGTGCAAATCCCCTTAGAAGATGATAGATGAAAGATAGCTGGTTTCTCTTACATTCGAAGAGGATTTCAGGTTGTTTCTGTTTGAGTTACTGAAAGTTAGGTTTCTTGACAAACGGGAAATCCTGACAGAAACCAATATTAAAGACATTCAAGTGAAACCTTTAGTGCTTTCTTTTTCTCAACAGCCAGGGCAAATGGTTCTTTTTGCATTTTCTGAGACCACTTTGATTGTATTTAGAGCCAGCTCAGGTCTCTCGAATTCAGAAGATCCATTGGAGGAGAAAATACCGAAGACTTGTAGACTGAATGAATTATCAGCATAGACCCTGATCCCTTAAAATGTTCAGTGACATCAATTCCTGTTTGTAGTGGTTTGATACTAACCGGGCGGAAACACCAATTAAAGTGTAGTGGTTTTGAGTTCACCAATCTGATTTAAATGCAGAAATTTAAATTTGGGCCTATTATTTAGGACATTTCCCTATGTGAGATAAGGATTAGGAGAAGCAAAGCAGGCTCAAACTTTAAAGAATATAAAGAAAGTTTTATTAACAGAACTAAAAGGAAAAAAAAGAAAAAAAAAATAATAAAAATTAGATTAAACCTTCAGAAAACCTCTCCTCCCCCCCCGCCCCCAAACTTCTCTCTCAGATATTTCCCCACTGCCAATGCAAAGACACAAAATCTGATGTTTCTCAGTCAGTTTGCCACCTCTAGAATAACCTTTCTTCAGTTCACTCAGGGAGCGGAGTCTCTCTTAGCCATACCATGGAGATTCTCCACAAGAAAACAGTTCTCTCGTGGCTTCAGCATCACAGTGAACCAGCCG
>VZTF01004992.1:1258531-1281905 GCA_013397755.1 Cnemophilus loriae | reverse complement strand
GCCCCGGCCCTTGGGGGGAGCAGGGGAGGGGGGGCTCAGCCCAGCAGATGGAAAAAGGGGGCCAGGCCCGGCCCTTGGGGAGCCGGAAGAGGGGGGAGAGGGCCAGCCAGGCAGGCCCTGAGGCCTAGCCTGGCAAAAAAACCCCCTTCCCACCCCCTGTTACCTGTTGGGACGCCGGAAGCCAAAGAGGAAGTTCCAAGTGTCCAGCTCCTTAAATACTGTATCTCGCAGAGGGCGTACCTTAAATGTCATTGGCCCACGACCCCCTGCCACTCCACAGGACCTGGCAAGGTGAAATTCACCTAAAAACCTGTCAGCCCACGACACTGTTTTAAATTGCAGTAAGCTATGATTGTTCAGCGTAATTGGCCTCAGGTGTCTGAGGCGCAAGACTGCCCTTTAGTATGAAGCATTTCCATCTTGTTAGCACTAGAACAATGCTAGAAGGCTGTGTAATTCTCTAACAGCTTGATTCTATGTACAATGGGACAAAGAGAATGCTAAATCTTAGAAACTTATAGACATTCAGAAACTATGGTAGAGGCTTTGGAAAAGAATACATTTCAGATTGATAATATTTGCGGGAAGTATCTCTTTTCAATCTTCTTTTCTTTGGGACAGTCTATCAGCATAAATTGTTGTGTCACAAGATTCATCCAGTGCTCGTCATCTAGAAGAATCTAGGATAGATTGCGCCTGCTGTCCCCAAAACCGTGAACGAGAAGGAAATATTAGACCTCTGTTTTTAATAGCGTGATACAAAATGTTTTTCAGATTCTGAAATGCCTAATGTAAGTTTAAAATATTCTCATGTATGAATCCATAAGCACTATAAATATTTCAACTAGCATTCCAAGTACAACAAACCACCATAATTTCCTCTGGTTAAGTAAGGTTTATTTGCAGCTCTGAGGGCCAGTGGTTGATGGACAGAGTATCAAAGGATTTACTTGAAAAATAGCATTTGAATATACGGAGATTTCCCTAAATAATAGCAATAAATACAGTCACTTTACCACAGGAATACTTCCTTCTTGTCTTCAGTTATGTCATAAATCTTTCTGTGATACAGAAGCTCATTAATCAGAAGAAAAACCAAAAACCTCTATGAGCATAGCCACTCTCCTTTGAATAGCTGAGTTCAGATGTGATCAACAGTAAAATGAATGGTCTTCCCCTAGAAAGAATGGCATACTAAAATAATCAATAGAACATCAGGGTGGTATGATCATGGCATGCTTGTAAGATGTTGTTTGTACCGATCACACCTGAGATTTAATTGCTTCAATTTAAAGATATGAGGAACCTCACTGGCACTAAGGATGAAAAACATACTAAGCACTAGCTGACAGCAGATCCACACCAGATGTCTGCTGTCATAGTGCTGCAGCACTCATTGAGGGATGTATTCAGTTGGAAAATCTTTCATTTGTTGTTCTATTTCACTGTTTCTGATTATGCTCTCCCTCAAAATGTGCTTTGGGGTAAAGCAGGTATTAAAAGCAATACAGCCAGACTGTGTTCTCGTTGGACTAATGTGACCTGTGTCTTTAGTATTGCTGCCAGGGTCATGCGAGTCCAGTCTCTGAGGCAGCCTGGTTTGCGATCAACTACCCAACGCATTGGGCTCCACTGTGCCAGACTGGCAGAGCTCCCAGCTGGGATGAGATGCAGTGCCTAGGACTGGAGATACGGAGCAGTAATTTTGGAAACTCCTTCTACAGCAAAGTCAGATGTGGCTTCAGACTCTGAGCAGTATGATAAATTGCTGCAGCTTTTTTTCCTGGTTCCTGATGTATCCTGGTGCCTTTCATCAACTTTCCCCTTGTCCTTTGACGACAGAGTCTGTATGTTTTCACTATAATGTAAAGTAGCACTTCCATAGGGCACAAAAAATTATTCCTCCTTGTGGTGTGGTATATTACAGTAGTCAATCACATTGTAGCATTCAGGGACCATTGGGAAAGATGTATGTCCCTCTCATGTCTAATCCAATGCTTTGATTTCCAAAAGGTGACAGAGCCCTGCTTCAAACAGGGAAATTAAAAGATCTATGACCTGCAGGGAGAGGGAAAAAAAAAAAAAAAAAAAAAAGAAAAAAAAAAAGAGTAGATGAAAGAAATTTAGGAGAAACAAAACACCAAGCCAAACATGAAAAGAAAATTGTACTTTAGGATTTTACACACAGATGAAGCAGGGAAAATACACAAAATGGGTTATTTTCCTTCATTAGAGGCATTTCATAAGAATGGCATGCATCAAATAAAGTAAGAAAAATACATGCAAACATGGCTAAAAATTAAACTGCTAGATTGAGTGAATCAATGAGGAACAATAATCCAGAATAATGGGCAAACATTTCACTTGGGTCTGAAGATGATATAGGGCATTTTGTCAAGCATAAAGAATACGTCTTTAAAATGTGCAGATTAGTAAGATTTCTGTCCAAGCGGGAATAATTATCTGACAAGAGCAGGACAGGCCTGAGTGAAATACTCATAGCTATTTAACATTATCAATCAACAAAACCAATAAAAATGCCTGCTTCCCAGCAGGTGGCACTGAAGCTAATGAGTTCTAATTCACCTCAGCATCCTTGTGCAATCTTCATTAAAATTGGTAGATTTTCATACTAGAAGGCTTCATCATTCTCTTTCTAGATGGTCCCTACTGGAGATCTCAAAGAGTCAGAGAACAAAATAGGTGCCAACAGAAAAATTTTGAGTATCACAAAATGCTGCCATTAAAAACTGTCTGGCTAAAAAGAAAGAGCCTTTCTCTCTCATAAATACTGGGGAAGAGAATTGTGCAACACTACAGAAACTTGGCTGTATCATCTTTGCTTCAGAAATCATGGATCATATTTTGCTGCCTAAACCTCTAGTTAGCCCATTCAATCTACTTTTCTTGAAAAGCTTTGCAATTCAGACTAATATTCACCCTTTATATTTTAAAAATTATAGGCAAAATACTAACATGACAGCTGACAAAGCCTCTTGAATGCGGTTAGGGTGAGATATATGGTGCAGCCCTGTGGAAGCACAGTGTGATGGATGCTGTGCAGGCTTACCAGCCATCCTGATTTGTATTCAGCAATTCTGTCTTCATTCTGTGACTCCCACATTATGCCAGGGATTATGATTGTTCTGAGACTCCTGATCCCTAGGAGAGGCATGCAGAAAAATATCTAAAAGTGCTATGGTGAGGCAAAGTTGTAAAGGAACAGCTGGAGGGACCAGACATTGACAAGAAAACAGGGAAAAGAGAATCCCACTGGCCTTACAAAGACATAATAATTCTAGGGACAGAGGATGTCATTAATAATTGAATGACATCCTCTGTCCCTAAAATTCCTGATATTCTACCGTTCTTCCTTATTTGTCTATTATTAAGTCACTGCAAATAATAACCCTGTCTTTAATAGGTCAGAAAAGATATGCACTATGACTATTTTAAAGTTTTATAAATCACTTCATTTGTCTACTGCATCCTTGAAAGTCTAATAGAGAATGAAAAATCCTGTAAGTTGACATGATCTGTTTTAAAGAAATCTTGTTTTTTCCTTTTTGATTGTTTTAATTTTAAAGTATTTGTTTTAAAAACTTGTCTGTATGGCTGTCCCATCATATGAAAATGTCTAAATTTTAAAACCAATTTACAAATTACGCTTCTGTATTCTATGCATTAGTTCATTAATAATGGATTTCCATGTGATGCTTCCTTATTGCTTTTTTAATGGAAGAAATTTAGCCAGTTGTTCTCCTAATTGTGACTTGATTATGTTCCAGTTTTTACAACAGACTTTTCTAAGATTAATTTAAACGCAATTAGCTCTCTTCAGTGTCAGTTCCCCTGAAAATGTAGATCTAACTGGTACAGCAGGTCTGCTGCTTGTGCATTCACACAAGAAGCTGAAAGCAGTCCAGCAGAGAAATTGTGAATTTGGGAGGCTATGTTTATAGAAGTGAATGCTGTAGTGTTGCCAAGCATTCCTGCAAAGGATAATATTTCAATCACAAAATAAGTCAGTGAAAAACATACTTTCTCAAGGTACTTTGAGAGAGAAACAAAAATCTCAAAAGAGTACAGAATTAGTTTAATTAAGAGAGGAGCCTAATATCTATCTTTGCAAAAATTAGCTAAGGCTAACTTCAAGGAGAATACAGTTGCACAGATATACATAAATTCTGACCAAAATTGTTGCTAAAAGTATTAAAATTGTAAATCAGAGTTTCTCAAAAGCCAGAAAGTGACAGAAATAAGGTTTCTTGTGGAAGCCTGTTGTATGTATCATTCAAAGTGTTTTCCTGAAGGAACCTGACCCATAAGCTTCCTCTCCTCTTCACAGGATCAAGGAGGGATTCAGATATGCAGCACAGTGCAATCTAATGCTTAAAAGGAAAGATTAGGCCATCCCTGCAGAAAGTTGTTCTCTTCTGTATGGATCACCATGCAGAGAGGAACAGAAACATGCAGCTGGCAGCTTGGCAGCAGTTTGTTATATGGCAAAGGAATATCTAGCAGTGTGATCAAAGAACTGCTCAGCTTCTGAAGGAGAGTGGTTTTGAACTATTCTCAACTCGTCTTCTCTTTAGCTTATCTTCATTCTCCTCTCCTGTTCCTTCTGTCTCTTCCTTTCCTCCTCCTTGTCTAATCTCCTTCCTCCTTTCACTTTTTATTAATCTATTCTATCCCTTCCTACCTTCCCTATGTCCAGTCAGTTAAACCTCTTTTCTAGAATTTTTCCTCATTAGTCAGAGCTGATTGTAAACTTCGGAACTCAGTTACAGAGTCTGGAGTCACAACACCCCTGAAAAGGCAGGAGAAACAACAGACACGGGAATATTCTTCTAAACAGGAATATCCTCCTATCTGAATCCCCAGGATGGAGCATGCCTGGACATTTGGGGAGGCGGGGACAGGGCTATAGCTCAGGAGGCAGCTAAGAAGGAGAAACAACAGCAGCTTCAGAGGACAGAAAAAATCAGTTCTATCAAGTCATATATAATCAAGTGAATAATACTTCAAAAGCTTTATTGTTTATTCAGATTTGGAGAAGTTTTCATAAAATCAGCAAAAGAGAATCATATTCTTTTTACCTCGGAAATCAACCTGATGAATGTCAAGTTCTTGCTCCATAGAACAGAGACCTAATGAGATACCTTTAAGAAGATTTTTAAAATATGTAAAATAATATTAGTCTTGTCCTCTGAAAACTTCTGGATTATTTCAGCTAAAACTCTCCCAGATAAAGAAACATATAAACCAGCCCACGTATAACATGAACACAAAGATTTAAAGTTTGATATTTTCAGCAATTAGAAGGAGTCATAGGCTAGAAATTACTGGGAAACTTTTATCATTAGCAGATGTATTGCCTTGTCAATAGTGTTGAAGAGGAAAATGACCCATTACTAAAATACACAAAAATTACAAAAAACTCCATCTGTAATATCTGCCTGTCCTGCAGGTCCTGCAGGAAATTGCCTAACCTGCACCTGTACAAGTAGCAAATAGCATTTTTTTGTTAGCTAAGCTGTTTTTAAATATTGATCCATAAAGACCTTTCTGCTATTGATGGTAAATTGCCTATTACTCTGATGATTCCCGAGCTCTAGCACAAAAAAAAAAAGGTTGCAATAGCGCTTTGTATGGTCCAAGATACAAAAAATTACAAATAATAAAATATCAATATATCTTTAAATCGAGTACAACATTTGCCAACAATACTTCATTCTTTGATAAGTGTCAAAAGGAGGATAATTTTTTTTCTGCAGATTTTCTTCATAACAACAAAGCTATTAATGCAACTCAACACAAGAAAAATATGCTTTGTTTCAACCAAACCACTGGAAGAGCCCAGGAGAGATTGGTAACACATACATTATGGGTTTGCTTGGCTGTGGTTTCATAGCTCTGATCAATAAACTAATTGAGCTGTGTCAAATTGGTCTTCTGGGCTTTTATTCCTATTAGAAGCAATTCATAGTCAATTTCGGAATAAACACATAGAGGAGACAGGCACAGTGATGTCTCCTCTGTGAACAGCCTAGATGTACTGCACACCTTCTCTCTCTTTTCTCCTCAAAGCTCATTCTGGTAGGATAAATGCAGTCTCCATGGCCCTGAAGTTTCTTGAATTTTTACTTGGTTGTAGTGAAACTCTCTTTTTAACCCTGTAACAGCTTTAAGCATGCTGTCCTGCTCTGCTAGTGTTCGTCACCTTCTTTTCTGATCTGAATCCTTCTCTGCCTTGCTGAGGCAGTGCCACACTTTTCACTCTCATTTATCAGGCTTTGCAAAATCTCAGTCCTGTGTTGTTTTCACTGTATGTTATTTTTGCTATACTATGCCTGTCAAATCCAAATGTGAGGATCAATAATCTTTGCATTTTGATTAAAAGGTCGAGGGGAGATACTCAGGTACGCACATTTTATTAATTTACTTATTTTTATATTTTTCTGGTGATTTTCAATTGCATTGAGATATCTCTGAAGTGCATTTCGAAGATTTTACAGGAGTCTCTGCTCCAGGACTACTGGGACCTTTCTGCTTCACTATTGACTTGATAATGTCTCCAGAGCTTTATTTCAAAACAAATTCTAGCAGGCATGCACAGATTGTCAGTTTCCAGAAGCACTGAATGTAAATGCAACAATGTCAGGGAAGGAATTCCTATATACAGTGCTGTAGCTTCAGTTAGTCCAGCATCTGTCTAGGTCCTTTTTTATTCCACCTACAGATCCTTCACATTTTGCCACTTATAAACGTGCAGGTAATTTTCTCTGGAGATTTGAAGTCTTGAGCATAGCAGTGAGGAGTTCCCTTGAGAACCACGTTTGCCACAAGGGTCAGGATCTGGGTTTGTACTTCCTTTTCCTCTGGTCTTCTGCTGTTTTGCATTAGATGTACACAGAGAGATTTTCATACCAAAAAACCTCGTGCAGTAGTGCAACAAAGAGGTATGGGCAGATCCTCCTTAAGTCATCAAAATAACATCAAGACGAAACTAAACTTTGGGAAGTGTCCCATTACCATTTACTCTATTAACAGGTTAAGGTTTTGTCCTTCTTATCAGCGTAAGGCTTTAGAATACGCTAATTTTAATAACAACACTAAACTTTTTATGCTGTCATAATGAAAAGATCTGTATGTTCTGTTGCTGCAAGTTGTGCAAACCTTTGAGTAAAATATCATTATGACTTTTGTTCTTAAAAATACAGGTATTAAGGAAAGAAATATTTTTTGTGTTTGCAAAGTTTCCTAGGATTTGGTGGTTGAAAATAGTACGAAATGTTGTGACTTTCCTGGTAGCAAGAACAGTTCTTCAAATTGTTTTCTTTGGGTTTTGGGTTTTGGGGGATTTTTGAGAAGGGAGGCCATCTTTTGCACTTTACACATTTAAGATATGAACTTTCTAGAAGTTCCTTTTAAGGTCACAGGTAGGAGGTAAAACTACTTACATGACTATTTTTTTTACTTCTCAACTGCACTGTTCTGGAGAGATAAATGTAACATTTTGCAAATTCACCCTGACAGTTTTACTGTTCTGCCCACACTTAGTGATTCCTCCACTAAAGAGTTAACTGGAGTTTTTGCCTGTCAGTACTACTACCTTTCCTATCAACAAATAACAACCTTCAATCTACTTTTAGAAGTGATTTAAACCCGCACTAACTGAAACACTGAATACCTAGAAATGTTGTGATGGGAAGATGCCTGAGTTATGCTCTGGCAGATGCACATTTACCATGAACAGATGACGTGGAGAAAATCAATCAATCAGCTGTCGTTACTTCTCTAGAAACATTCCATAATTCTTGCAAAGAGCAGATAAGTTGTCCTGCAATTGACCCAATTGATGGGAAAGAGTTTGTAGGACATTTAACACAAAAAACCTTACACTTGACCATCAAGGCATGCAACCAGAAGCAAAGAGAATATGGAAACAATTTCCTGAGGAAATGTTTAAGCTTACAATAAACTAAACCCTGTGGGTGCCATTGACTCAGTTTACTCTGGGTAATAGGAGACTGTCTTGTGGACTGGCTGGCTGTGCTACACTTATTGGTATGTCAGCATCTTAGTAAGTATTTGCCAGCACTTACCAGACTTTTCTCTTTGAGAACCCAGCAGCAGCTGATTAAAATGACTGAAGACCAGCATCTTAAAGTCAAAGTAGCATGTAATTGCCAAATAGGACATAAGATTAAGGAGTATATTAGCACAACAAAGAGACCCAATGCATCTTTTTCTGTATGAGCTCAGAGAGCCTATCTGTTGCTCTAGTTTGGTCCAGCCTGTTCTTTCCCCTGGACTGGGAGAGCTAGGATGCTTGATGGGGATAGGTAAGAATCAGTTGTGAATGTTTTTTTATCTATTAAAGACTCAAGTTAACTGAAACTAATACGTCAAAGAATTTTTAAGTAGTAAAATGTATCTAGAATAATTCTTGAAAGAGTTAAATAAAATTCTGAGGCAAAAAAATTAACTGTTACATATTTTGCATCTAAAAAGTCCTATTTTGTTTTCCCAAAGAACATGGTATTACAACATTAATTTATGTGGCAATTTCTCCCATAAGTTTAGGATCAGGACCAGTCTCCGATCTCCAGCTCAATAAATACATAATGAAAACCAGGGTAGTGCCAACCATATTAATAAATCCATACTTCTATCCCTTCTACTTCTGTTCATTCTTTATTAATGCACCAAAACTTTTCCCATACAAATTGTTAGAAGACCAATAATGAATAAATCATTCATATAAGCCTTTTAGCAGAGCTGTATGTTAGTGATAATCATCAATATCTGACATTCCCTCAGGAAGAAAGTCAGGATTTAAAGTTATTTGCTTTGGGAAATGTTTGGGCAACGGGCGTTCTTGTTGCTTCAAAACGACAGCAGGGAGTCTGATGCGTACTTTTAACACCCTCTTGAGTAGATGTGAGTACATTTTCAACCTATTGAAATTCCTGCTGCGTTGCTTCGTATTTAATCACAGTCTTCATTGGCATTTATTCATTGTAAGTGTACTTTATTCATTTATTCACTTAAATGTTTATACAAAATTGAATATCTAAAACTGTGGCAACATCTTTTACGAGCAACAAATAAAAATTTTTCCTGCTTGCATTGCATGTGCACGTCTATCCAACAGATGCCCTGTTATTGTTTGATAGATGCCTGTGCCAGAAAAAGAGCTAGAGTCATATTCTGTTTAGTTTAGAAATAATTGGTTCTTAAAAGATTTTCAGTTTTCTATTTATCAGATACATGAACGTATGTTTATGCATACACTCATTTTATAGTAAGACTGTCATTTTTACTTTCTACAGTAAGAATTCTGATTATTTGCCACAGTCAGAATTCTAATTAAAAGGAAGCATGACAGATCAGAGTCTTCATTGCTAAAAGCCAGTCTATTTTCATGTTTCATGGGACCAGTACAGGCTGACTTCTCTTTCTCATAATTGCTAAAAAAAAGGAGTAAGTCCTTAATATTAAATTACTTTTGTTTTCCTCGTAATATATTTTTTTTCATTTTCTGCCAGGAAATAAAACCAGAAAGGTTTCCAACCTTTGACCACCACCATGCAACTAAACCATAGCACTAAGTGCCACATCCAATTGTTTCTTGAACACCTGCAGGGATAGTAACTCCTTCACCTCCCTGTGCTGCCCATTCCAATGTTTAATCCCCCTTTCAGGGAAAAAATTCTTCCTGATGTCCAACCTGAATCTCCCCCGGTACAGCTTGAGGCTATTTCCTCTTGTCCTGTTGTTGGTTGCCTTTGAGAAGAGGTTGACCCCCATAAGCAGTCAGAATTATATTTATGAGAGAGATTTGGTCCACTACTAGCAGGACTAAATATTCCCAAAAGGCATGTCTCACAGAGAAAGCCTTTTGTTCTGCAAGCCAGTGTCTCAGTCTGGGCATTGTAAAGAGAGAACATGTTACATCTTCAATAATGAGACCCATGAATAATTTCTCTGCATGTAACTCCAGAGCCTTTTCTCTAACTTCTTTCATCTGGAAGGATGTGTCTGGGAATTGTTTCTAGCACAATTATTTCCTCTTTGTACCTGCAGCACTCTGGGCCCTCATCAGAACTGAGCTGCTACAGCTACAGTGTTTCTCTCACATTTTAAATGCTGATCCTAAAAGAGAATTTCTGGGGGAAAAAATAAATTCAAGAATCAAGAACAAGGGTTTTGGTCAAACAGCTGCTTCTTCAGGCACTTAATTTTGAAATTGCCTCAAGGTAATCACCTAGAGAACCTCTTTTTTGTCAGCAAAACCCCTATGGCACTTAATTACTTGATTCTTGGTTACAGTGAACAGTTCTGTGTCTCTTTTGTGCCTGAAACATGTTGTGACTCACAAGTACCTTTACTCTAATTTAGCTGTGGCATTCTGCTCTAGAGCATATGCTCTAACCACACGGCATAAACCCACAGGAGGAGACACCCCTGACCACTCAAAAGTTAACACGTTCACTTTACACTGACCTTGAGCCAGGCAGAGTACACTTAAATTAGTAGACCATAAATTTGAGCATTGGCTTGCAGTAAGTATTTAAGGTATGTAGAGAAATAAGAATGGCACAATCACCAGAGATTAATACTAGTATTTTACATCATGTCCTGTAGCTTGATAGCAAAGATGGGACGGCAAATGGGGGTTGAAACTTCCACCTGCTCTGTGGGTGGTTTAGCCCTTCACACAAACTTCAGTATGTAAAGAGTTTCTGGTGACTTTAGACTTGGGAGAGAATTAACGAGTGCACGAATGTGTGTCTATCCAGATTGGATTTAGGCATCTTTGGATCACAAAGAGGGCTTGAATCCAAGTTCTTCACTTCAGCTACTCCTCCTAATTACCTCAGAAGTTCTGTACAATGAGTTTTGTGAATTCTCTTTTGAACTACCTTTCTGGTCATTAAAGTATTTCTCTAATCATTGTGTGGAACTTGTACTTACCTAATTTGTGGCTGGGGATGATGATAAGTAGAACTAAAGAGGCAGTTTGGTTCACTGCTGCATTGAACCAAAATTCTCTCGTGAGTCCAGGCCTAAGAGATCATCATTAGCAGGAAATAAAAATTCCTCTTTAAAACAGTAGTTCATGCAGTAATTTCAGACTGATGGAACTATTCCTGAGAATTATAAACTACTCAAAGTAATGGTGATAACAAATTAAATGGCAACTAGAAGCAAGCTAGGGACTCACAATTTAGTGCCACTAAGAACCACTAAGGTCATTTGATCTGACCTGCTGCCTATTGCAGGCCAAATAATTTTATCCAATAGTTCTTGCAATGAACAAAAATATTCTTTCCTACTGTGCAAGTTATTGTTCCTAAGGTTAGCAAGTTAGCTGAGCAAGAATGTAGCCCTTAAGAAAACATCCAACACTTCCAGCTTGAATAAATCCTTTTCCAATTAAAAAAAAAATTAAAAAAATAAGTGTTCACATCGCTACTAATTAGAAAGTAAAGAAACAAGAAGGACAGCAGTTTTCTGAATTAATAAAAATTGTGAGTTGCACAAGAATCTGTATAAGTCCAGTATCAGCCAAAGGTGTATTTCTTTGTTTATTTCCCTTATTCTTCTATAAATGACTGAGATTTCAAAGTAGGTTAATTCTGGAGGTTGAAAGGTTTTCCTAGTGATTCACAATGATGTAACTTTGGACATATTCCAAAACCATCACAACTAGTAGATATCTTTCATTATCTTAGTCATGCTTTGCAGCTAACTCAATGTCTAAAACATTCTCTAAAATACTGACCCAAACAATGCACTATAAGGTGAACCTTTTATGACTAATATTACACTTACCAATAACTAAGTAGTAAAGGTAAGTGACATCTTGAAATTCAATCTATATCCTATAAAAAATAAAGGAAAAAACCTTCACCTTAGTACATGGTACATAACCTTGCCAAAAGTTTGATTCTGCTGACATTTATACTAAAATAAATAAGTAAAGTAAAGAAAATGTTAAGATAATCAAAGAGTGATCATAAAATTGATCAAAATCGTATTGCAAATACATATATACACAATACATACAGTAGCTGAATATGAAATAATAATGGAGTTAATTTTATCTTAGCACTTCAGTGTCTCACAGAAGATCCAGTACACAGGTCTCTGTCCCAAAGAGACAGTCCAGAGACTGTTTCAGATGTGAATTTGGTCTATCACACTAATGTGATGTGAGGTTACATGGCCAAAGGACCAAAAATAACTGTCAGAGAAAATTGCCAAGGTCATTTGACTCCCTCCTGGAATTTATTTCAATAAGTTGAGAACAAATGGAGTATCAGAAACTTGGAGATGACTTAAGAAAATCTAATTACATTCAAGAAACTGTTGACCCCTTTGTTACCAAAGCTTAAGGATCAATTCTCAACTACCATGGTGCCCCTGTGCAAACTCCCTCACCAATATTCTGTGGTAGGACAGAAGGAAGCTTCTATTGAGTGGTTCTGCTGTCACTCTTGCTTCAGTCCAGCGCGAATGATCTAATACAGAAGGAAAAATAACTGATACTAGGCATAGAACCACTTATCTTCAATTACCCTATCCATGGAGAGGTTTAGGGCTTGAACTACAAATGTTTGAGTCTCAAAATAATCTCTGGTCTCCCTGACCAGCAAAACTGCCACCCCACCCCCATCACGATCCTTGGCTTTTGATATGTCGTTACTACCAATGGTATCTCAAAAGCTACCATTGAGTATATTTCTGGTAATTTCAAACCACGCAAAAAGTCCTTTGTACAGCTGAATCCTGATTAGAGGGATATCCAGTCAGCTAGCAGAAAATGCAAAGGAAAGAAGGTTAAACTTTAGACAAACTTGAAAAAAATAAAACCTGGTGATAGTTTGTATCAGAAATGCTTCCTAATTTGGCTGTCAAGCAGAGTAAAGCTGAGCTTAATTGTTTCAGTGTGATCTAAGGTGAACCTTCATTTAGTGCATCATTGTTCTGTGGTAAAATGACGATCTTCTGTCAAGTAGAGGGATTTGATTCCTAACAGAAAACAATATCATGAGCAGAATATCCAGAGGAGAGCTCACAAAGAAAAGATAATGTTCAATGAATGTGGATAACAGCCTTCTTTCTTTGACCAAAACACTAGTTTGCATTTCTGAAATGTGCCAGAAAGCAGTCTTTAAGTATCAGCAACCGGGAACTTCAGCTATTTTCATTAAGGCTTCATTTGTGATACGAATGTTTTTTGTTAAAATATGTTAAAGGAGGACAAGCAAGTGTTATTTTCAATCCTCAGAAAACCCCAAGAAATCTCAAAGCTATGCCTCCAGTCCCTCTTGTGAACAAATTTAAGAGATTCCTGCTGAATAGTTGTCTCAGACTTTGAAATCTCTGCTTAGACTGGCAACCTGTTCATAAGGACTTAGGATACCTTTATTTCTCAATAATCACTGCCTCCTTTAAATCATGTATTATTATTACCATGTATATCAAAAGATTGCTTTACAGAATATAGCCTTCTGCTATTCAGGTGGAATGTGTAAAATGTACTTTTTAATGTTCCTGTGTGCCTTCTGCAATATCCACTCATTACACAAGAGCAGCAAATGTTGCATGTGTTGTATATTGTGACAGTATAAGACGGTTTACAGTCAATGCCATCAGCTGGAAAGCGTTTGATCCCAGCTCAAAGAATTGCTAGAGTTTGTGCGATCCTCAGGGATTTTACAGGCTCACAAGATTTGAAATACAGAGGCATTTTACAGAGTGCTTTGTGGTGCCTGCTGAGTGGTTTTCTGCAGGTTGCACCAATTCACCACACTAATCAACCGATGGCAGTAAACAAGGGTCATTTAATTACTATTAAAGACTACTTTCTTCCTCTGGATATGAATAACTGCCAGTGACTTTAAAAAGAGGTCTCTATTATCTAATTCTATGTAGTTTGGTTTTACTCTATTGCTTAGTGGTTTCACTGCTAGTCCAAGGACCTAGATCATGTTTTCAGGTGTCTGTATGTGGCTCCAGTAAAACTATTTTATCAAAATGCTCGATCAGCGTCCCTCATAGCCTTATCCCCCAAATGCAGATGTTTTCACGTACTGGAATACCCTCAGCATACTGGAAGGTCAACATCGAAAAAGAAAACTACTACATTCCACATGCAGCCTGGACGAGGCTATGCATGGGAAGAAGCTGCTGCTGATCCAATACACCAGACCACTGCATACGTTGCTCAGTTTTCCTCTTCTAAAACTTTGCAGTGCTGGTGGAGGTCACTATAAACACTTAAACACTGTGGTTGACATGCAAATGTGGAGCCAGAGTCTGCCCACACCGTGACAAACAGAGAACCCCACAGACGTATCAGCATGGCTTACAATTCTCCATGGAAGTGGCCCAGCAAACATCCTCCTTCTCTTGGTCTCATGGTCCAACCTGCATTTACCTAATAATTTATAGCAAAGCTTGGGCCAACATTATCCAATTAACCGAATCCTTCCTTAGAGTCGTGAATTTAGGCAAAAAAAAAGAAAAAAAAAAGAAAATTAAAAAGCCAATCTAGTTGGTGAGATATAAAGTCCACCTTGCAGCTAGTGCCTTAGGAGTTTCACTCTCAGAAATTCATAGGAAATCATTCAACATTAGAAATTAAAATGTTGGCGAGCTCATTATACTTTTAAGATTACCAGCTATATTGAATTTCATGACTGGTACAACCCAAAGAGCTCTGAAACTGTATCTTTACCATGATTAGTTTGTCAGGCTCAGGAACACATATTTTGCTTCTCACCATTGGTAGTGGCCCTAGTCCTAGCCTAGTAATAGCCTGGTCTCCAACAACTAGATTCACCTAATCTAATTTTAGATCCTCAAATGAGATAAATAGTGTGTCCCTGTAGTCAAGTGCATGCAGTATCCCCATGGCTAGTGACAGGTTACAGGTTTTTAATAACTGTAAGAACTCAGGATGAGGTTTTTCTGAATCTTCCTGTCTGCTCTTGCCTTTGCCAGTGAAAAGGTTTGTTCCAGCTTACACTGTTGAAACTGCAGTTGCCTAATGACCAGGTGGGCATCACCTAATTTGTTTTATCCTTTCTTAGCTTTGCATGATTTCATGCTACAGCACCTATTGCTGCCATAAGGTTGATATATGTCCTGTAAATAGTAGATATTGGTTACAGGTAGCTATTCTGGTAATCAGTCTGAGTGGAATAAAGCATCTATGGTTCCAGAATAACAATGTGGTGTAGGGCAATGCAAGTGCAGGAGTGGCCACAGAGATGTGGCCTGAGCACAGAGGCTTCAGGGCTCTGCACAGCTTGCCTGTTATCTGCTTCTGAGCACTAAAGGAATGAAGCTCCTGAAGCTCAACGAAACTGATTTCAGGAGTCGCCAAGAGCCCAAGTGGTGTCTGGCATATACAATATACACCATATAGAATTAAATTTAGAAGTAATTTGAAATTGCAAGCTAAAGAAGAAAGACCTAAGTGTAGGATTTCTTGGAAAGCCAAAGTGGGCCCAAATTTACACTTGGTTGAGGAGGAAGAAACTATCAACATCCCTCTTCTCATGGCAAAATACTTGAGATGCTGAGTGTTCAAGTAACTTGACTGTTGAAATAAAGGTGAAAAGCAATGGCATACAGCAACTGGGGAAAAAAAAAAGAGTTAATGAGCAAAAGATAACTTAAAAGAAAGAATTTTTGTAAATATTCAACCCAAGACATATGGAGACTGATTTACAACAGTGCTGAGTGTCACATCCAAAAGCAAAGTACACTTGACCTATACTATGTATATACAAAGTGCTATAGCAATCCTAAGTATTCTGACACTAAGGCTGCAAGGGCCATCTTTTATAATATATCTAGGCACCAAAAACCATGCCTATAGGGATTTTCTCAGAAGATATGAGAAATTAGATCCCTAACACCCATGAATCAGGGTTAGCATATCCGTAGGCTAACGATATCCTCAAACTAATTTGCTTACCTGCACTTTTAAGGTTTCAAAAAAATCTGTCTCCAACTATGTGAAAGTTGGCAGCTTGAATTTATAGTTTTGACAGGGCTGTCAGGAAGAAACATCAAACTAAATGCTTTGGAGCATTCGGAAGAAGAGTGGGAAAGCTACTGAAACATCTTAGCACCTGATCACGGGCAAGTTTACTCCACAGTAGAATGGATAATGCAGACAAAACACAGCTCATGCTATAACTAGTCAGGAAAATCAAGTCTGTGAAGAGGATTTTGAGGATTTGAGAGAGGATTTCTGTGTTTTTCTCTTTCTTTTATTTTTTTTAAGAACTTATGAGTGCAACTAAAAAATATTATGAACAAATGTACCAGTATCTTCATGAAATTCTTCCAAATGTCACCCAATTTTCTCAGCCAGAGTGACTTCAACACCTTGAGAGACTTATTGTCAGGTTTTTCTATCCTGATTCACAACCTACTTAGGTGTATCAAACAGAAGTTTAAAAGGTAACTTGATCACAGTTCATAAGAATCCAGAGGAAAAGGCTTTGAATATTTGGGACACTTTAATCTGACAGACAACAGCATAAAAAGATTCAGTTTCTGGGTAAGTTGAAGACAGAAAAGTAAAAATTAGGAAAAAGAGACAGATTTGAGGAAGAATGGCAATTAATCATTGTCGCAGCTTGCCAATGTAAGTGGCAAATTTATCATAACTGAGTCTTTAATTCAAGATTGAATGACTTTCCAAAGGATGGGAGGCAAACAATAAATTTTGGTGCTAGATAAAAAAACGTAAAAGAACTTCCCGAGGGAGAATGTTTTCTGTCCTGTGATATGCACACATCCAGGCTGTCTGTGGCATCTCTTGGCTCAAAATGAATGCACCTATACTTGGCTGCCTTTCATGACGAGCAAGAGATGGACACATACCACAGGATGTACAGCATGCATTCACTGAACTTAGCATGGAGCACTTATCTTTTTGCCATGCAGTGTGCCCTTTTTTTCCAAAAAATTAATTACAGTTAATTATTACGAATTATATCTGCACTGCTTTTTAATATGTAAATTTAAATGCTGACCTAGACTTCTGTTTTATCATAAATTGAATAAAAAATGGATCAAAGATGAAGGAAAACTACTATATAGTGTGAAAATTGTTTACATTCAGGAATATACAATGACATTTCTGGTTTTTGCTGCTGCTAACATTTGCTTGTATTTGCTTTCAATGTCATTATTTCCAAATATATGAAGGTTTTAGATGTTCCAGAGGCTATATTCCTTACCAAGGGTAATATAAATAATAATAGATTTTATAATGGACTTTTTTTTCACCAGAATTAAGCATAAGTATATATACACATATATAAGTAAAAGAATGTGATCCGTTAGTTTTCAAAGGTTTGTATTATTTTGTATCAACCATAAATTTACACCTGAATTGTATGTTCCTAAAATTCAATGAAGCTTAGAAGATATTTAGGAAACCTTGACAGAGAACAAGGCTATCTATATTGGACACTCCCTCAGGGACCTTTTAGTCAGTTAAGAGTGGTCATATTGAGATGGTAGAAACCAAAAAAAGTGAAAGAGAAATTTCTTGTGCAAGCCACTCCATTGCCTATTTTTCCAACATCAAAGGAATCTGAGGCTTTCCATATCTCCCAGCTGTCTAGCCCACGTGATTACAGGATTTGGAGCTGATGCATTGTTGTTATTACTAGCTACTCGCTGGAACCATACTGGTGGACCACTATCCTATTGTCCTAAATACTGTAAAATGTGAGAATAAAAAGATGGTTCATGACCCCCAACACCTTATGGTCCTTCCATATGAAGGACACAAATGAGAGAAACCAAAAGTCTAAGAGAACAGTGTAAAAGGAAGAGTCAGATCTGTAATTAATCATTAGCAGTTGTAACTGATACTGAAGAAAAGCACTCTAAGAGAACAGAGGATTAACTCTCACACAGGCAAAAAGACTTTTAAAGTTTAATATGTCCCTTCAAGGACGCTGTAAAATGAGTTACCATGGAGTTAAATATTTGCACTTCTCTCCATTAGTTTGGTCACAAATATATAGATCAGCCTGTTCTAGTAGAAAATGTCCCTGCCCAGCACAGGGAGGGCTGCAAATGATCTGTAAGGTCTGTCACAGCCCAAACCATTCTATAATTGACTTTATGTTTCAAATAGAAAACATGTCCATTTTTCTAACTGTAGGCTCTGCCCAACCAGACTGGGCTCTCACACGAATATGATGTATTTCTATTCTCCTCAGTGTTAACAGTAAAAATGGCCAGACCAGCTGAGTCCTTATTTTCTTCCAGTAATGCACTCAATAAGAGTTTCTATATTCCACTGCCTGTTCCAGCTTGAAATCCAGCTATGCCTACATTGCAGACTTCTGTGGGCATAGCCCTGTGATCCACTGACATGAAAATGTCTTACAGAAGCTTCTGTTGTAGGCATACTTGCATTTAAAAGAGAAAAGCTAAACAAAACAACTTACAAAAATCCAGAGCTTTTAGCTGTTAAATGTTTTCAGCTGCTCAGCTTGTTTAATTCAGAGGTAATCAAATAAAGTATGCAATACATAACTTTCACAAGAGAAACTGCATCCTAATTTAGAAAGAGTTACTGCTATGGCAAGCCACTGTAGGAATAACTTTAAATTATTCCTATTGAAGACATGGCCCTTAGTGAACAATTCTGTTGATGATACACAGACCAGACCAGAGTTTGCAGTGTAGCTGTATTGACTGGGTAGCACTGGGTAATTTTCGAAGAAATTGGTAGATTCTTTGTTTCCAAAACCACAAGATTTAACACTGAATTAATATGGAAACAAATCTGTTGAAGTTTTTGTGCTCCCTTTTTCCTGTATTAAGCTTCATTTCAGTGTACCACTACTGAAATATATATATATATGAAGTATCAACAATATACAGGTGCACCAGATAAGAGCCAAGGCAGGAAAAAGGCAGGAGAAATCTATAATTAGATTTTGCTCAGTGCATCCATCTTCATTTATCCAAGAGGCCAAAGTCATTATTATTTACTCAAGAATCTCCTTGGAGAGTAGAACTGTAAAGATTTACTCCATATTATGAGAATCTGTAAGTATATTGAAGTTCCCTAGTTCAATTATTTGTCCCTTTTACATTTGATTAAAATGGGAGGAAAGTTATACCAGTGTCTACATGTTTGGTTTCTGATTATATCTCCCCTCTCCTAAGCTATTCCTGTAATGGAAAAGGGGTAACTGTATTTCATTTCTTCTCTCACACTTTTTTCACCAGCTGATATAAGCTTTCCTGTAAAGTTCTTTGTGTTTGGTAAGAGAAGATAACCAAATTTGTTAAGAAATTCCTGACAGAAAGACTTAACTAGAGTAGTTGTAGTCTCCACAGCAATCCTTTGATCTCAGTGGAGCTTGAGGCTTAGATGCAACAAGATATCTTTAAAGGTAGTTGTACCCCAGACCAGTCTGGATTCAAGGATGAAGTCCTTGCTTTGTCTTGGCCTGTTAGAGCAAAACACTTTTTCAGGATCAGTCCTATGAGTCATGGTGCAGAGGCATTTAATTTTAAATTTTAAATCTGATTATCCCGTATAATGTGAAACTGCTGTTTAGCAAACAGCCTCACTCAACAAAAATGGTACTGTGCACATACACATAAAAAACCCCAAACCCAAGCCCAAACCCAAACCCCAAAGCACCCTAGTTCACAACAGATTACTTATCCTTATTTAATCTTTTTTTATCCTTGATAAAACATACAGGGTAAACAAAATCTTCTGTGAATAAAAGGAAGCTGTAATATAACCTATTGTCTATATTTCTATATAGAAAAAAGATCAATAAGTGATTTATTTTATTTTCTCTAAAATAAAGACCCTAGCAGACAATATAAATGTGCCTAAAAAGAGAGACTTAAACCACTCAGATATCAGAGTGTGTTCAACCCGTTGCAAAGTAAAATCTGAGAGCATACAGCTCTTTGTCAGATTCAAATATTAACAATATTTTGTGCTATTTGCTTAACTTCATCAAACCCAAAGCCTCAGCCTTGGTTCAGTTCTCACTGTACAATAAAGTTCTTGTCCTGGTCTACAATCCTACTCCTTGTCCACAGCTTTGCAAACTGCATCGAGTCCCTGCACTCATCAAGGTCATTAAAGCTGATTGCACAGCTCCAGGTACTGGCGTTAGGCAGTCCAGCTGCAGAAACAGGGCCAAGTCTAAGGCAGGCCATAACTAATGAATGCCAAGAACAGCAAGCCAAAGGATGATAGATTTTTAAATGATGCACTTAACCCCAAAGCCAGCAATCAATTGTAAATAGTTAAATGCACGTGGGTCTCCCACAAGCATGGGTTCTGGGTCCTTCAAAATGAATGTGGACAAAGAGAGGAGTCCTATCCTTGCAAACACTGATGGGACTAACTTTATGAGAACAACATCAGCGGAAGAGCACACATTTAGGTACAGCATTTAGGTACAGCATAAGATCTCAGCAAGCTCTTAAATATTCTTTCTTTGAGAACATCTCACGTAAATATTCAGATCATGTTAGATAAAAAATAAATCTTTTTCTTTTTTTACGTGATTTTGATAAATATCTACTTTTGCAGCTGGGGAACTGATTGAGAATGGAATTGTTTATTTTGTTTTATTTTTGTAATATTGTTCTGTTTCTTTTGACCCTGAGAGTATCACACTTTTTTACTTTTAAAATATCTATTAATATCCACATTTTCCATTATGTGGATAAAGCCTATTACTGCGCTTTCAGAAAATATTTTGGAATCTTCAGACAGAAGACAGCACAAGCGTATTTCCAGTCTAAGGTGGCAAGCTCAGCAGCCAGCGTTTGCAAAGGCAATTATATAGCAACAGTATAATCACAAAGGGCTTACATTTTATTTTCAACGAGAAAAAAATGTTTGCTGCAATTGCAAAGAAGAGATGAAACCTCATATCTAAGAATAAACCAGTTTACTACAAAGACATTGAAATGTAAAGGTTAATATTTGTATTCTTCATAAGCAAAATTCTGCTATAATTTAAAAACAGATTAAATCCTTGTACGTAAACATAAATCCTTGCACAAATATATAAGGAGCATGCGAGAATCTGAAGCAAGCCCTGTAATTTCCTGAAGAACTGATCAATTTTCAACAAAATAGTCCTGGTGAAAAAAAATCTGTGGGCATGTACGAGCTTGCTTTAATGCAGGCTAAATTTGTAGTCAAAGATAGGAGAGCTAAAGCCATTCATCTGAGGAAAGACAGGACCTCAACGGTTCATTTCCTATTCTGAATCTCAGTGAAAAAAATGTTTATACTCAGTCTCTCATTTCTCAGGAATGACTCTAACTACCAGGCTACTATTACTTTGTCCCTACTGAAGTCATTTATCAGGAACTAGAGTGTAAGTGAGGAAAAAAGAAAGAAATTAACTGTATTAAAAACTGCATGAAATATACTAAACCCCTATATTAACTATGTTAAAAAACTATAAGCCAATTTCTTTGCTAGTCGTGCTAGATAAGCTGATGTCATTATCTGTACGGAGCCCAAATCTTTCCCACTGCCTAATTTCCCTTATCTGACTACTTCCACTTCTCTTCATAGCCTAGATCCTGTGCTGGAGAAGGCAAAGAGGAGCGGGGGAGGGACATAACAGGCGAAATAGCAAAAATCTGAAAGTTAAAGGAGTGCTTAGACCTAATCCCAGGACTGAGACCAGAGAAGAAAAAAAACACTGAAAGATTAATTTGTTGAGTTTCTTTGCAGGCAGCAATGGTTCAGAATGAATCATCAAGTTCTTCTCCTGCTGGTTTTAGAGATGCCCAGAGCTGGACCTGTAATTCCCCTCCCCTTTCTTATCGTACTTGGTAGCTTGGTTGAGCCTATGGAGACATAAGACATCCTCTAGCCAGGGGCTATGACCTGCCTGCTAGTACGTATTTTTGCCAATAGCTGCAGGGAAACAGAGACAGGTCTCTGACCTTCTCTCAGTAATCTTAAGAAAAAGATGCATATTTTAGTATATTTTCCTGTTCCCTGGGAGTAATTTTTCTTGTTCCCAGGGAGTTCTTACTAGAATAGCTGCACTCAGAAATACCTTCACACCAACAGCAAGCTCACAGTGGTTTGAACCAATTCCCACCATGGTTATAGAAATATTTATGTTGTCTACAGTGAATTTTGGGTCAGGTCTCTCTTTCTGACTAAACCTGTTAGAAGACCAGATCTGCTCTCTAAGTGACTCTAGCTTGTACAGCAAATCAGCAGTTTGTGGAGCTACGTGGAAATCTACCCAACCTCTCTCTTTCCTGGCTTCACAAGTGGGAGCTGTTGGTACCTGCACGGCTCCTGGTACAAGGCAGAGCAGAAGAGCACAGTAAGTTAATCCGCAAGCCATTCAGAAGCGTCTAGGACAGAGACAGTGACACCAGGGAATCATATGTCTGCACTGAACATCCAGCAAATTGTTTACTTGAAGGGTTGATGAGAAACGTGCAAATGAACCTCTGAAGCAACTACTTGCCAGGTAAGGATACTAATGTGCTCTAATAAAAAGCAGTATGTTCTCATCATTGCCGTATCTTTTCCCCAAATGTACTTGCAGCAGTTTATCAACATTATATAATGCAGGGAGATTTCAGGGCAAGGATAAAGAGTTGATAGCCAGCTTTTGGTGTGCTTGTGTATTTGACTCACTTGATTCATAGGTCTCCTCTCTACACAATGTACGCTGACCTGTTTTTTCTTTTATTTTTAATGTTCAGTTATTACGCTTGATCCTAAATAAACATCCAAGAAATCCTCTAGGTTTCAGGAACAGGCTTGAAAGACTGCTTTTAAGAACTAATCCAGTGTATGGTTTGTTTCTCAGACAGTCAATGATTATTGTATTCTATGTTTTCCTCTTGTTTACCCCCTTTTTCTTCCCTATCACCGAACAGTTTTTTCCCTCCTGCCGTGTGGGGGAAAAAAAAAAAAAAAAAAAAAAAANAAAAAAAAAAGAAGAAAGGAAGAGCAGGATAAGAAAGCTCTAGCAGTGCTTTTTCTTCGGGGGTTGTGGGGGAAGTGAGGGAGCGGGGCTGGGGACCTCCTGCCCTTCAGAGGAGCAGGTCGCCCTTCCCGGGGGCAGGGCGAGGGGGAAGAGAGAAGGGGGAATCCTGTGAATGCTCCGCGGAGGCAGCATCACGCCTGCCATGGCCCCTGGGAGCTCCGGGGACACCCTGCGGCGAAGGGCTCGGGGAGGGGACCGCGGGGGGATGGCAGCTCCGCGGCCGGGGGAGCGGAGGGGTTGAGGAATGGCGGGATGGATAAATGAGAGATGAAGGATAACGGGCGGAGGGCTGG